>CM070516.1:37529669-37714847 GCA_036346375.1 Guadua angustifolia | reverse complement strand
TTTGAAATATAATACAACAAATTAAGTTTAGTGCTTACTGCATTGATAGATTTTATTGAGCAAACAAATAAAGTTGAAATTTTTGAAAATTTTATAGAATGATACTGAGGAAATTATTAATCTGTCATAAAATTTTAGATGATGATCAGACTCGATAAAATTTAGAAAAATCTAACAATTTTACTATCCCAATTTTGTCCATTCTGTTTTTGATTTTTTAAAGATAACAAATGATGTTAAATTATTTTGAAAATTTTTCTGTATGATTTTAAACTATTAGGGATGGTACCATAAATTTTTAGACAATTATAAACCTTGTAAAATTTTGAAAAATCTGACAGCATTTCTGCCCAAATTTTAAAAAATCTCAAAAAAATAGTTTTTCAACAAATTTTCATATAAGATTACTTTATTAGGGGTTATTGGACCTAATCCGGACAAATTTGGTGCTAAAACTTCAAAATCCGGATTAAAAACCCAAAATTTCGGTGAAATTTCTAAAAAATACTGTAGCAAAATCAAATTTTTTTAAAATTTTAGATTCGGCCGGTATATCAAAATTCGGGGGCCCGAAAAGCAGAATTTCGGCAAAAATTGAATTTGGCGGTTTTTTTATCCATGCGTAGGGTTGCCTTTGGCGGTTTGGTGCTGTCCCAATCCGAGCGTGTTTGGGTTTGGGTTTAATTAAAGACTCGGCCTAGGCTGGACTCTGGAAACTTGGTTGTGCTGGCCTGGGTGGGCAAACGCCCGCGTCGCCTTCCGTGCTAACTCCATCCAACGGTCAGGGCAGAGCACGTGCAATGCAGCAAACGTTCGCATTTGCGTCGCGAACAGGTAATTTTTTCTTTAGATAATGACGAACAGGTGATTGACATTATTGAACTCGTACTACTCCGACTGAACACATCCAAACTTCATCTGAAAAAAGCACATTTTCAAACTTTGTATTATTGCATACACACACTCTTACAATTTATAATTTTTTGCGAGACAATTTATATAATTTATATACACCCAATACTTACAATCTGCTCTATATCAATTCAACTACTTCCTCTTTTTTCCACGACAGTTTATAGAATTTATGTACACCTAGTACTTTTGTAGAATACCCGTCGAGTTGATATAGGCATTGTTGTTAGTGAGATCCTTTTTTTATCAATATTTCTAGGGGGAGGGGGTCATGTCTGCTTTTGTCTTAGGTGCGGTCGGCTAGATTGTATTACAAGGGGATACAAAGCAAGAATCCTCCCTTTTCTAATCCGAACTAGCGAAACGAAAATTGCTTCAAACTAATAAATAACCTAATGACTTGTATTCGGACGTCCGAAATTTTTGGATATACTGCAACATCTTTTTTATACGTGTGCAATATTTTCCTTCGACAAACAGTGAAATTTGTTACAGTAAACGGATGTTGCAAGCGTTCAAAAAAAATGTTGCATGCGTCGGGAAAAAAATATTGCACACGTAGAAAAAAATATTGCAAGAGGCAACCGATGGGATGAACAGTGATCGGACATCCGAGCGCTAGTATCTCCCTAATAAATAAGGGTTAATTAGATATATGCCACTCCAGGAATCGGTTATTCGAGATTTGCCATCGTTCCTTTGGTATTTCTAGATTTGCCATTACAAAACCGTGTTTATTCGAAATATGCCACCGCTTGCGACACGTGTCCCGTCTGGTCAAACCGAGTTGTTGACCGGACGATTTTGCCCCTCCGCATCAAAGTCTTGTCAGAATTTTGTAGAAATCTCCAAAGAAGATTTGAAGCTAAGATTTTTACCTTGGTGATCCGAGATCCTCATCTACCTCTGGTAAAAATATAGAAAATTAAAACTTACATTTGAAACTTTTGGAAATTCAAAAATAGAAAACAAATAAAGTTGAAAATAACTTCAGAATTTTTAAAATTTAAATATAAAAGATAAAATTTTTAAAACTTTATATAAGATTAATAATACTATTTCAGATCTTGATAAAAATTTTCATAAAATATTAATACCATTTTAGCCTTAAATTAAATATAAAAAAAATAGACAGAGGGGCAAAATTGTCCCGATGGATCGAAAGGTTGACCGGACGGGACACGTGTCGCGAGCAGTGGTATATTTCGAATAAACACGGTTTCGTAATGGCAAATATAGAAATACCAAAGGAACGATGACAAATTTCGAATAACCGATTCCTGGAGTGGCATACTAGATCAAAATAAGTTAATTTCGAACATGCTCCGTAGCCAGCCTAACACGCGAAGGAATCACGACCAAACCCAACTTGGGTTTTATTGGGCTATATTATTACCATCAGGGTGACCTTAGCCCATCACATTATTTCCCCTCGCAACCGGCGCCCGCTTCTCCCAAAAGCCCAGTGGCCCACGACCTCTCCTGGCCGGCGAACATATCAACGCAAACCGCCGGCTTCACCGCATACTCTTCAGTCTTCCCCCTCGCCACCACCACCTTCCTACAGGACCTCCACGCCGCGGACGAGAGACAGGGAGGGAATGTGGGAGGCGGACACGCGCGCGCGCGCGCGGCTGCGCGCGGTGCCGCCACTTCAAGCACTCAGGCAGGCTCACGGGAACGTATACTAAGCCCAATCCCCACCGCCCTCCTCGCCGCCGACAGCGTCGCCGGCGGCGGAGGCCGGCCCCTCGAGGCAGCCGTTCACCACCGAGAATCCGGAATTCGAGGAGTACTAAGAAAAGGTGCGGCCTCTTGTTCCAGATTATACGGAGCTTCATGGCCTTGTCGTTTTGGCGTGATCTGAATTCAATCCAATGCCGTCGCTGTTTGCCATAGTTGCTAACAGGCAAATCGACATATAGCTCTCAAGAGGTTAGGATCAATATGAAACGCGATATTATATACGATATAGTGATTAATTAACGCCTTGATTGTTGATTCTAGACCTATAACAGCTTTTTTTCTCTCTCAATGCTGAAATTTTCTGTGCTGTCCATCCTTCCTCAGCCTATCAGGCTTGCCTGCAACCTCTTTCATTGACATGGCAAGGATGGCGTGGTAAGCAAGGGTCATTTTTTAATTTAGGGTGGAGGTTATTTTAAAAATTTTATTGAAGAAAGGGTTATAATTAATAAGAATATGGATACAATACTTTACCATGGCCAGATATGACCAAAAGCTTGCAAATTTGCTTAAGTTGGCCTACTTAGGCGTGTTCAGGTTCTATGTTCTAGGTAATGGTTATTGTCAGACCGTTAAATGTGAAAATACACCTGTAGACCCACTTGATCCTAGCATCTTGACAAGTGTGTTGGTTTCCATGTTAGCAATTACGATTCGATAAAAAAGGTGTATCAAGTATCAAATACAATTGTCATGGTTGATAAATTTTAAAGGGCAAAGTACAAGGGCTATGAAAACCAGTACACTATCTTTGCTTCTTTTTTTTTTGAGGGGGGATGTAACTACATGGAGATACAAGTCTCTACACAAATAATTGAATAGTTTTAGGAATATCTCTGCTAAGAATATATCTGAGACAGCATGATCCAATAAGATACGATGTACGATTTAGTGATTATCGCCCTGATTCTAGCTCCATAACAGCTTCCTTCTCGATGCTGAAATTTCCTGTAGCGACAACCCTAGAGCTGACCATGGATGACTCTCCAAGCAAGCTCTCTAACTCTTCCGTATTCGGCTGTGCCCATGGATGCTGCATGACTTTTCTCAACCTATCAAGCTTCTCAGCAACTTCCTTCATCGATGGCCTATTAGCACCAGACATCTCCAAGCACTGCCTTGCTAACTCTGCAATCTCTTCAAGAAATTCCATATTCTCATTGCTCTTGATTTGATCATCCAAGATGTCCTCAAGCTTGTCATCCTTCATCGCAGACAAAAAGCTCATTGATAGGCTCTTCTCATGTTGAGGTCCTTCGAGGTTGAACGCCTTCTTGCGTGTGAGCAACTCCAAGAGAACAACCCCGAAGCTATACACATCGCTCTTGTCCGTTAATTGGCATGTTTGCATGTACTCTGGGTCGAGGTACCCACAAGTTCCTTGGACGACTGTCACAAATTGTGACTTGTCAGTTGGTGCTAGTACCGACGCACCAAAGTCGGAGACTTTCGCTGTGTAGTTAGCGTCAATGAGGATATTGGAGGATTTGATGTCACCGTGGAGGATCGGTGGCGATGCCCATGAGTGCAGGTAGGCAAGCGCCTCAGCGGACTCGTGGGCGATCTGCAAGTGAAGGGCTAAGGTGATGTGCCGACGGTGGTTGCCATGGATGAGATCGAGCAGTGTGCCGTTTGGGATAAACTCATATACTAGCATGGGGACTTCAACTTCAAGGCAGCAGCCGAGTAGCTTGACTATGTTCTTGTGGTTGATTTGGGACAAGATTAACATTTCCCTGCCGAATTCTTTCTTTTGTTGTTCATCGATTGTCCTGCATATTTTGACGGCTACTTCCACATTGT
Organism: Guadua angustifolia; assembly: GCA_036346375.1. NCBI lineage: Eukaryota > Viridiplantae > Streptophyta > Magnoliopsida > Poales > Poaceae > Guadua > Guadua angustifolia. The sequence goes on along the minus strand of CM070516.1, from coordinate 37,710,386 downwards.
CCTTGAGAAGCCCCTTGTAGACGGTTCCATGGCCTCCGTGACCAAGGACTTGTTTTTCGTTGAACTTGTCAGTGGCCTCTCGCAATTCTTCTTCTGAGAATATTTGGAATACTACACCTTGTTGTGATTTCATTTCCTCGAATAGCAGCAGACCTCCGTGTTGTCGAAAGTATTTCTGTTTGATGTGCTTTAGTTTTCTTCGTTCTTGGATTAAGTATGCACAGGTTATGGTAACCACAAGGACGACAAGTCCAACACTTGTACCTGCATGATTCTCCAAACTGATCACCATGATGATGCTGTTCAAATGAAGCGTATATAAAATGCAATCTAGGTAAATAGCATTCCAATCAGGAAGTGAGCACTACGAAAACAATTGTGGCAGCGTACGGGATAGTACGGATTAAGCCATGTTTAGCCGATTTGGAACTTGGTAATTAAAACAGGAGTGTCAGGTTTATATTGTTCAGAAAGCCTAATAAACTATGCGTATTGTTCTTGCTGAAGAGAGCAACCTACCTACAACAGGCATCACCCAAGAAGAAGACCTCTGAATCTTATTATCCGGAATGCAAACGCCAGGATCCACCTTATGTTGTCCTTGAGGGCATGAACAGTTGTAACTCCCCTGTGTATTTTCACAAGTTCCCGCGCATGGATATGTACTATTGTCAAGGCACTCGTTGATATCTGGAATGGAACAACAATATATATTACTCCTACTTGCTTAATTAAAGTTGTTGCACTGTAGTACTGTACTATATCTTTCGTTGAGATAAGAGGTTGAGAGGTCGGGACCTTTGCATCCATCCTTGATGTACGGGTTGCCGTCATACCCATTGGAGCACTTACAGCGGTAACCTCCCCCGTTCGTGGAATAGACACAGTTACTGTTGCCGCTAACGCACGCATAGGAAGTCGTGTTATTTGCTGCGTCCTCACATGTATCCCCTGAAATCACCCAGTCCATCACAACCGGAACCAGCCCATTGTATGCATTCAAGAATGTTCTCGGGGCGATGTAAGTGGTGCTATAGTTGAACACTTTCTTTTCCATCACTACCACATAGCTGCAACGGCTGTAATTCAATTTTAGAGACTTATTGTTGCGGAGGTCATCATTGAAGTAAGCTTCAAAATACTTCATGCCTTTTGGGATTTCCACCTCACAGCAGCCAGCACCAGAGCACGTACCGTTTTGTGGTGGTAGTTCTCTGGAGCATCTGGACACACAACCTAGAACATACTGCAAAATGTTACAGATGTATGATTAGTGTTCATCGGCGTGCGTGTTGTGTTCTATCAAGAGAAATTTAATAAGCTTCAGCTAACGTAGTAAAGTCCTATATAGCATGTGAAAAATGATAGACTAATAGTAGTATAGTTACGTACTCCCCTTAGAAAAATATATGTAAACCTTGCGGAGTGAATACTGCTTTGGCGGTTGGGCAACCACAATAATTAAAATGCTTGGTTATATTCTGGCCGAGTCTAATGGCTGTTTATTTTTACTTTTGATTCTGGATTCTAGCCTTAAAAACAGAATAAACAAATAGCCTGATTCTAGAAATTGATTCTCACAATCCAGCTCACCTATGTACACTAGAATCCACAATCCATTTCATATGTGCTTTTGAAGAATCAGCTTCTCTACAATCACAATCCAGAATCAGCTTTTAGAGAATCTAAACAAAAACAAAGAGACCCTAAAGCTAGCTGAAAAGAGGGTACTCGATCGGGCGGATCGGTTCGGACAGATCATACTTTCTCCGGTGTTTAGAAGTTACGTGAGCTGTTTATTAGTTGCAATCCAATAATTCATGATTAAAGGTACTAATTAAAGGCACTTAAAGTGTGAGCTAGGTATTGACTTAAATATTAGGTGGAATGTTAGATAAGTAACCTTGTATCCTTGTCAAATCAAAGAACGGCAAACTAGTTAAAATACATGTTCCTCTAATGCAAACCCTTATGATTATCATATGCATATTAATTGAAATCTTCCTTTGTATGGCTGGCGGCTGGAACGGACATGGATCGAGGCGGCAAACCATGGCAGCAGATTAATGATTGAGTAACTAAAATCGTTTCACGTGGTGCATGGGTAACTTACATGGTACTTTCACTAAGTTCATTTAATTGATTATGACAAACTATGACACAAAGGGCTTGGTAACGGATTACATGAAATGTGAGAAGATCTGTTAGGCATATGAAGTAACTTAATTCACTAGCATAAAGGGTTTGCAACCGCAGCCATTATCAATATACACCGCATCATCTACATTCATTTACATAAAATCTAAAAGGTTTACTTATTCAAGAATGTGAGAAGACCTTATGATGAAGATTAAAACCTACTCCCTCCATTCCAAAATATAAGGCGTGGTTTGATTTGGCACAGTCTCTTAAACTATATTTTGACCTTTGATTTCTCTTATCCAATATCATTCATACAAACAAAATCACTATCATTACAAAGTACTTCTAAATATGAATTCAATGGTATCACTTTTATATCACAAAATTTTTATATAGTTAGACAAATCATTGGTCAAAGATTTCAAAGTTTGAATCTTGAAATACGTGCGTGCCTTATATTTTGGAATGGAGGGAGTATATTTTATTTGAGCTATCAACGGTTAAAAGTCATGCTCTATTCTTTGGCTAACAACTATAAAGAAAAGACCATATAGAAGAATAAAGCCCGCCCACGTTCAATTACTTGGTTATATCTTCGACCAGTTTGCTGACATGTCCAATACTTTGTATCAAGCTGGTCGTCCCGACTAGTGTGATGATCGACCGGGCAAGCAGTTATTTCTACACACGTATCAATGCGGAGAGTTATCATGACAGGTACGAATAATGACTTGAAAGTTATTCCGAAAAAGGCGCACTTTGGCAAGAAGACACCGTTTAGCGGGAAGACATCTTTCGGTCGTACGACACCTTTCGAAGTAAAACTGCCGCATCTTCATTATGTATAAATAGGAAGCCCATTTGTTCCTCCAGGGGATCTAGTCAATCAATCGAATTCTAAGTAGACTCTGTAATATTTGTACTATGTTAAGCCACTTGGCTAATAAGAAGCAATCTCTTATTTTCTTTTTTTTTTGAAGAAAAGGCAGGAGCTCTGCCAATGCATTAAGATAGAGCAAAACACATAGCATGAACGTTCAGGAGAGGTCACGAAACAAGGAAAACAAAGTGAAAGAAGAGAGAGAGGTACAACCCCTGCTACGAAATCGGGGCAGGTGACCAGGATCCTCTAAACAGAAATCCTCGGAAGCACTATGTCAACCCGAGAGCCATCTGACGGTTGCGAATGTCACAAGCGACGGCGTCGGCCACCTGTTGCACCGTGCTGTAGGAGTTACTAAAAATCCTATTATTTCTCTCTTTCCAAATGTTCCAGAGGCTATAAGCGACAGCCCCGTCAAAGCTCTTCCGCCTCGATTTAGAGACTTTAGGTCTTGACCATCAACACTATAGACATTGAAGCAAGCCGAGTCCGCTAGAGGTAATTAGGTATTTCAAAGTTTTCCCGAATAGTGGCAACCATGAATCAGACTGAGTAACTTACAGTTGGACTAAGTAATTTAACATAGATTACATAGTTCTCTCACGACTTATTGGATTCAAAATAGCTAAGGGGGGCATCGTATTGAGCGAATGTGTGTAAGCCCAGTCGAAGATTTCTACTCTAGGCGGGGCGGGCCATCAATGTTTTCACAAAGACGGTGACGGCCGAAAGAGACGAGGGTTAGGTCCAATATATAGGGTTAAAGAACAATTACTAAATTACTCATATTTACAAAATTTTCTCTCTATTTTACCCCCTGCAAATCAACAACTAGGAAGAAGCCACAGTTGGCAATCCAAAGCTCGGTTAGAGCTCATATTATTATAGTTGATAAGTTGAGCTTGTGTAGAGAATAGAGATGTGTAGTTTCAAACGATTAAAAGATGGTTTTCCTTCAAAGAGAAAAGGATAAAAATATGCGAAAGTACTTACAGAATCACTCGTCATAAAGGCGAGCGTGTTGCACCCGATGACGAAAATTTTGTTATCCACGTTCGAGAGAGTGAAGGGTGTGTTGTTGAAGTGCTGGCCAACAATCCAGCCGTCCGCTGGGTCGTAGCACCGCCAGGAGATGTTCATCAACATCCATGCTTTGGCTTCGGGCACGGATATATTCGTCACCTCGAAATCCCCGCTGAAAGGCTTTTTCGTGCCGTTGACATCCGTGCAGTTGATGCGGAAACCAGGATGGATCGCGCACTCATCGCCGATGCCGAACGGGTACGGGATGTCGACGGCGCCGCACCTCGGCTGGCAGCCTGGGCGCGCGGGAAGTCGGCCGCGGCGGCTAGCACCCAGACGCCGGCCGAAAGGAAGAGCAAAAGGCGGACAGAAACAAGAAGCCTACTAGAATACTCCATCACTTGTTGGTTCTGTCACGACTCACAAGGCTGGTGGGTGGCCGCCGTGTGCAGCACACGGTGTGCTTGGTGGTGGACCGGTGGTGTTCTGAGTTCTGAGGGTGACAGCGCTGTATGCATGCTTGATGTTATAAATAGATCGAGCCGCGGTACAGTTCTTTCTTGTAAATCACTGTGCAATGTTATGTGGAGCCGTGGATGACATTATCGAACTGATTGACCTGTGACAATAATGCCAAAACAGGCACTGTCCGGTTCCCTTTCACAATTTGAAGCTGGTTACGTGTGTTCTGGGCCTGGTTGATTACATACATCATTGGAATGCCGAACGTACTTAACAAAGTACAGTTTTAACAAAATGTACTTAACAAATTACTTGGAATGAGTCTAATTCTTTTGCAGCTAAGCTGTTGATTGGTGATTCTCTGGAAAAAAAAATACTGTTGGTTGGTGTACACCCAAATTTTATTTTATTTTTTGAGACCACTTTGGGGCTGAAACCTGAGCTACCATGCATGACATCTGTTTGGATTCGGTTGGCTAGATGTCATGTTGTGCATGAATTACTAGCTAGTGCTACGCGCTACGCCGCGTCGTGTGAAATTTCGTATAGCGCATTACGTGTCGTGCGAAATTTAGGAAATTCGATCGTGATGCTGCTTCGGGCGAAATTTTATTCGACGGATATTTCTATTAAAAAATTGGGTAATCATGGTTTTCTTGTTTTTTTTATAAAATGGTCGACATCGTGTCTGGTCTCGAACGGCTCCTGCTCCTGGTTTGTCGCCAAAGACTGCTCCTGCTCTGGGATCTGTGCCGATGGTGGCTCCAACGTCGGATCTAGCGCGAGAAAATGCAACCAATAAACAAACAAATAAAAACAAAAGAAAGAGAAACGGAAACGGAGAGAGAAAAATACCCGGAATAGGGTTCAAGGGTATTTTGGAAATTTTCTATACTTGGTCTGGCAGAACGGAGATCATTTTTGGACTCAGCGGCTCGAACTGGTCGAGAATATATATTTTTACATATTTTTGGATTTTTGGAATTTTTGGGATTTTTCTGGATTTTTAATTTAATTTTCGGATTTTACATTGAAATTAAACACGAAAAGAAATCTAAAATCTGAAACCGGATCTGGCTGCATGATGATCACAAATTCGCCTGCGATACTTGTTACGCTGCCCATGGTGCGAGTCTTGGCGTCTTGCCCACCTGCACACTGTTGGCTTGCCCCAGTATTGGCCAGGGAGGGGGCCGACATGCGGCCCAGAGGCAGAGCGGTGACAGATGGGGTCCCAAGGCAGAGAGCGGGGAAGGGTCAGGTGAGTGGGGCAGACCAGAGAGACAAAGGAGGGGCCGAGCGCGAGGTGGCGGATTGGCGACTGGGAAGACGGTTGGCACCTGACGGAGGAGGGATTCGGAAAAAAAAATGGAGTGGCGAGGGAGGGAGAAGAACTCATGGCAAGTTCGGGCGGGGGAAAAATAAGCGGGGGAAAGAGCGGAGAGGCGTGGTGGTGTGGAGAGGCCGGAGCCGAGGAAGAAGGAGCTGGCGTGGGCGAATGGCGGCTTGGGAGTGCGAATGAATTTGTGGGGGCGGAAGAGGGAGCAGCTGCGAGCTCGACGCGAAGGAAATGGAGGAGGGGGGTTTATAAGCGAACGGCGGAGAGCGGGCGGGGCGAGAGAGAGAGAGGACATGGCGAGGACGGGAGAGGCCGGCGGCGGGGAGTTGAGTTCTGTGCATGGCGCGACGCGACGGGGGACGTTGGCGCGGCGAGATTCATGGGCGAGGACGACGATGATGTGACGGGAGTTGACGATCGAGCTGGGATTAAGACGGTCCGGTGGACGGGTCTGACGGGAATGGACCGGGCAGAACGGGCGCGGGCGAGATGGGTTTAAGTGGCCCGATCGACGCATGAAGCGGGTCAGAACGCGAGGGCGAGCAGTGTGAGGAAAAATCAAGTCGGCGGTGGTGGGCGTGGCAAAGCCGCGGGAAAAGGAGGCGGGCGAACAACGCAATTTAAATGAAGGCCTGGAAACAGAAAAAGAGGAGGCGGGAAACGAAAATGGAAAGCGGGTTTTTGAGATACTTTGCCAAAAAGGGAATGAGCTCGAAAAAGGGGTCAAACAAATTAGAAAAAATTCCGGCAAAATTCAAATAAAACCAATAAATTCGAATAAATCCATTTTTGAATTTTTTGGGTTATTTCAATTACTGAGCAAATAGTTCGATACTTCAATGAAATGGGAAAATATGTGAACCAACAGTAGTGGTTAGCTTATGTGATGAAGCCAAAGCGTAGTGCTATTGAAGAGGTCTAACAGGACTGGGTACACGCACGTGGTCGACAAATTAATTAAGCGTTGCGATCATCAGCAAGTTTTGACGGCTGCGCGTGCACAGTGAGGGAAGTTTTGGAATAATTGTGGGCGACTTAGGAAGGATGACTCGGCCATTTTGAATCAGTTTGGTGCCGAGAAACCAGGTCGATCCTCAAGTGGCTCTGAAATACCTAACGTAGTGTGGATCCACGTTTCGTCCGTACGTCCTTTTTTTCTAGCAAAAAAAGTCAATTCTTTAGAAGAACGTACGTCCGTGAGTCCATTGAACACAGTATCGATACACGCATGCGCGGTGGGATAAGTAAACATGAATCCGCGTGGGAATATATCATCGCTCTCCCTTTTTTTTTTTGGCACTCGTGATAGAACCTCGTCTCTTAAAGACTCCCTCGCCACGGCACTTGATGGCATCATCTTCTGAACGATTGAAGTGGCGATCTAAATTTTTTTCCCATATAACTAAAACCTCACTTAAAACACTCAAACGCAATAGAGCAAAACAGAGAAAATCTTGATCTTAAACTTGCTCGTGGGGTTGTGATGATCAAGATGATCTTAAATGTTCTCCCACTTGTCACATCAAGTAAGAACACAAGAAACAAAAAACTCAAACGCGATCTACAAAAATTTCTCAAAGATTAAGCAAAAAGATCGAGTTCTTGCAAAAGATTGCTTAGATGATGAGAATATGATCTAAAGAAGATATATCCATCAATCAATCATCCTTAGCATAAAATCCACAAACATTTAGAAGGAGGAGAGGATGAATGATCACAATTAATTTTTTCCTCACTTAATGGATACAACTAAAACCTCACTTGAAACACTCAAGCGCAATGGAACAAAATAGAGAAAATCTTGGTCTTAAACTTGCTCGTAGGGTTATGATGATCAAGATGATCTTGAATATTCTTCTACTTGTCACAACAAGTAAGAACACAACAAACAAAAAACTCAAACGCGATCTACAAAAAATTTCAAAGATTAAGCAAAAAGATCGAGTTTTTATAAAAGATTGGTTAGATGATGAGAATATGATTTAAAAAAGATGTATCCATGTCGGTACTCGAATTCAGCAATTCGAACCCACTGTGTTTACCACACTAGTTTCTGGATCAATGCTAGTGCACATAGCTCAACGTTAGCAAGTATCACATCATATACAGCGATAATAATAATAAGACTCTATTTATTAATATAAATAATGTATAATCTTATGACCAACTATCAGTTTGGTGCCGAGAAACCAAGTCGATCCTCAAGTGGCTCTGATACCTAATGTAGTGTGGATCCACGTTTCGTCCGTAAGTCCTTTTTTTTTTCCTAGCAAAAAAAGTCAATTCTTTAAAAGAACGTCCGTGAGTAAATTGAACACGGTATCCATATGCCCAGTGGGATAAGTAAACATGACTCTGCGTGGGAATATATCATCGCTCCTCTTGTTGGCACTTATGATAGAACATCCTCTCTCAAAGACTCTCACCGCAACACTTGATGGTATTATCTTCTGAAGAACCAAAGTGGTGATCAGAGAGGAGGTGAATAATCACAATTAAATTTTTTCCTACTCATTGGATACAAACAAAACCTCATTTAAAACACTCAAGCACAATGGAGCAAAACAGAGAAATTCTTGGTCTTAAACTTGCTCGTGGAGTTGTGATGATCAAAATGATCTTGAATGTTCTCCCACTTGTCACAGCAAGTAAGAACACAAGAAAAAAAAAACTCAAACGTGATCTACAAAGATTTTTCAAAGATTAAGTAAAAAGATCGAGTTCTTGCAAAAGATTGTCTAGATGATGAGAATATGATCTAAAGAAGATGTATCCATCAATCAATCATCCTTGGCATAAAAATTCACAAGCATTTATAAGGAGGGAAGGCAAATCCAAATGTACGGGAAGTAAATTGCAAGAATTTAAATTGCGGAATTTAAATGCTAAATTTAAGATATAATGTAAATGTTGTAATTAAATTTAGAAAAGTAAGGAAGTAAAATTTTATTTCTTGAGAGGAAGGTTTACAAAACCTTATAACAAGGTGGGCAAAACTTAAAGGAGTACATAAAACCTATAAGAGGGGAGAGCTACCCCTACCCCTCTCTTTATATTACTCGAGTCATCCTCCACCATTGGATGAGTTCTACTTGGCCCTTAGGTAACCTCATCAAGAGTTGAAATTAAGTCATCCTCCACCCTTGGATGAGTTATTCTTAACCCTCAAGAAACCTCATCAAGGGTTAAGACTCACTTAAACTAACTTGACCGCTACTCTATCCTCTAAACCGCAATCCAATGGCTCTCCTTGATCCGAGTAATTTTAAGTTAGCATCTCACTGGTCATCCTCCCCCTTTCTAAGACCTAGCACCGTTATCCCGCAACCATCAAAAATAAAGAAACCCATCACATAGTAATGTCCAAAATAATATACAATAATTATCCAATTGCTAAAAATAAATCATATTCCTAACTCAAATATAGTTAAATACTCATCAACAGTATGATTGGACCTCCACATGGACCTTCATCTTCAACACTCTTTCCTCCCTATTCACTTTCTCTCAAACACGAATAAGTTTTTGTTCTTAAATTTCCCTCTAAGTTTTTTTAATAAAAAGTATTTTTAACCATTTTCAAAAGTTTTTGGATCAAAACTTTTTGAATCAAAAGTTTTTTAATTGAAAATTTTTGAATCGAAAGTTTTTCATGTGGAAATTTTTTGTACTGAAAGTTTTTTGAAATTGAAAGTTTCTAACCAAATTTTTTTGCTTTGAAATTTTCAAACCAAAAAATTTTGAATAGATGGTTTTTGAACTAAATTTTTTTAAAATTTCCCGTTTTGAAATTTCCCCACTTGAATTTTTTATTTCAAAATTTCCAAGATAAAATTTTCCTAGGTGAAAGTTCTCGATTTGAATTTTCCCCGTTGAAATTTTTTGAATTGAAAGTTCCCAGATTAAAAGTTAATAACCTGAAAATTTGTTGATTTGAAATTTTTGAGCAATTTGAATTTTTTTGAGGTGAAAATTTCTAATTTGAAATTTCTATTATTTTGGTCAGTGGGCACGCAGCCAAGTCGTAGAAAGACTGGGAACCATTGAGTCTTTCGCGACAACACTACCAAAAGTCTAAAATACAGGACCCCAAGTTTTTTTCTTTTCTTTTCTTTTTAGGAGGAAAAGGTCCAAGTCTTTCGTAGTAGGGACTAGGGGTATAACAAACTAATACACTTTCCATTTCTGAATACATGACATTCTATCTTTCCAATTTTGTGCCTAAATACACATCATTCTACAATTTCTAGATGATTTTTACTTTTTTCTATACCTCTCCCATTTAGCTATATCCAATATCATTTACTACTAAGGACTAGAGTAATATTATAACACCACAGAATTTTTGTATTTAAAACAAAGGTTAAAATAATAAATATTATTGGCTTCTATGAATTTTTAGAGAATAATTTAATTTTATGAATTTTATAATACTTTATTTTAATTTTTGAATTTTAAAAGGTTTTTCTATTTTAGAAATTAAAAGTACTTTTTTATAAATATAAAAACCACATTTTATATGGAAATAATTTTATTATGTTAAAATGCCCTATTTAATTTCTCTAAAATTTTATAGAATTTGTGAGGCCATTCTAGTATCTATCAATGTTAAAAGGTATTTTTATCATTTTAAAAATAATTACTGTGTAAAAATAATAATATAATATTGCTTATTAATATTTTATTCATGCTTTAATTATTGAAGTCGGTATTCTTAATATTCCCAAATTTATGAAAATTTATCTGCTATTTTTGAATTTAATCTTATTTTTTCTCGAATTTTGTGTATAAAAATAATTATTTTTAGAATTAATTAATTCTGGAATTAAAAAATAAAACATGTTCAGATTCTCAGAGCTGATTTTCTTCCCTTCAGCCCATCCGTCAGCTATAGTTAGGGTGCGTTTGGTTGGGTGTACGAGAGTGAATCGAACCATTCTGTACAGAATCTGGTTCTTTCTCTGCATTTGGTTGGCTGAACGGAACCATTTGGTACAGGATGAGATGGTACAAATTCTTGGAATATTTTAAAATGATGTTGCACCATCCCGTACGGGCAATTTTACCGAACCAATCGATCCAGGACCGGATCGTTCACTCACATTATCCCTCAATCCAATCTTATTCCTTCAACAAAACATCATCTTGTACCATCCTGTATCATTTTATTCAAACAATCAAACAAAATCTTGTATCATTCTATTCAGGCAACCAAACATCTTCTCTGTACCATCTCATTCAGGATCATCCCGTTTATCTTGTACCATCCCATCCTTTTCATCCTTGTACACCCAACCAAACGCACCCTTACCGCACGAACCTAACCCGCATTAAATCCAACAGTTTCAGCCCATTAAATTCCCGTGAAGTGTCACTATCTTGGCCATAACTCCAGTGAGCATTTTCCAGTGATTGGTAACTCCGATTTCTCTATAAATTCAAGCACATCTTCCTCACTGCATTCCCCACAGTCCTCTTTGAGTTCTTGCAATCCATCCTCTGGACCTCCTTGAATAAGTGTAATAGCCCGAAAATTCTAGAACAATAAAAGTATAATATTTAAATTTGATTGTGAAGATTTCTGGGATTTCTGAATATTGTTTGCTTTATTTGGAGTTTCTTGGATTTTGGGTTGCAAGTAAAATCAAGTAAAGGGAAAAGAAAGAATGAAAAGAGAGAAAAGGCCAAGAAGCAAAAAGTAAAAATTTAGAAAATTGCCATGAGAACTCTGATCATTCAATTAAATCATTTTAGCCAGAAAATGAAATTTTATCCATAAAGAAATGAAGAGACAAAATGAAAAGACAACTTTTAAATCGAAACAATGCATTGTCGAATTTATAAAATATTTATAAAACTCAAATGGAGCCGGAAAATTTATCATGAACATACCAATGCAATATCTACCTTTGGTAAAAATATAATAAATTAATAATGTCATTTATGACTTTTCCAAATTTAAAAATAGAAACTCTGAAAATGGGGAGAATTTATATAAAATAATGGAACCATAATTGGAGCTGAAAATTTTACATAAGCTGCTAAGCATTCATAGCTCAAATATATTTGAAAAACAAAATTTGAAAAATAATAGACTTCAATTGCTCTCAAGGAAAAATTCAAAAACATTTTTAAAAACTAGTTAACTTTCGTGAATTATTGTATGAAAACCAAAGAAGCTTAATTGAGCGAAACCAAAGAAAATGGAAACTACATACCCTAATATCCCTACATGAAAATCTCTAGAAAATTTTGAATTGGCCAAGACCACTTTTGAACTAAACTAATTTGTAACCAAAACCAACGGACACATGTACAAACAAGACTCACCATTATCTAGTCGTCCCGCCGGACTCATGCAATCAGAGCTCCTTCGTCCTCCCGTTCTTGCGATCGAGCGGAAGTCTCCGTGTGCAGGCTTGACCAAGCTCGTTCAATGCACCGATTATTCGTTGCTCACTTCTCTGTGTCACTTCCCTCGTCGCCCTGCTTCAACCATAAGTCGCAGCGCACTAAGCTCGTCATTAAGACCTCCCTGCCAACGCCGTCCTCCCTTGCCGCAGCAAAGGCGACGATCGCCCGGGCCCCACCTCCACAAATTGGTATCGAGCTATATCGACCGTAGGATAAACCCTAGATAGAATGGTCGGTAGCATTGGAATATGGGAATTCAAAATCTTACTTCCAAAAGCTACTATATTTGCAAAATGTAGGCTTTGCTATTCTCTCCTCATTCTTAAGTTATTATCCTTACCACTAATTTCGTTTTGATTTGTAAACAACTTCCCCTTACCTTAAAAAGTACTGGTTTCGTATAGATCGTCTTAGTTGTTTGCTTTTGAAGATGTCCAAGATATGTCGCTATCTTGTTTGCAAATGAAGACTACAATGTCTACGCTAATAATCTCAAGAAAGCAGACAACGCTTCACTACCTTCGTCGAAGTAGAGTATGAAAGTCTTACTTCATGAAGAGATGGCTGTCAGCGTATTATACGCTAGGGTACCCTCTCCACCGCATAAAGTGCAGTCCACGTGGCGGCCGGGCAATCGGGCGGCGATCACGGCCCGCCGCCAAAGCGTCGGTCACGTGGCGCCGGCGAGCGGTGGCGAAGACGCCCGCTTCGCCGGCGCCCGACCACGTGGCGGCCGCACGGGCGGCGATCACGCCGCCGCCGCGCGTCGGTCCACGTGGCGCCCGGCGAAGCGGGGGCGAAGACGCTTCGCCGCTTCGCCGCCACCCACGTGGCGGCCGAGCCCGGCGGCGACGGCACGCCGGCCAGCGTTATCCACGTGGGCGCCGACGAAGCGGTGGGCGAAGACGCCCGCTTCGCCGCCGCCTACCCACGTGGCGGAGCAATCGGCGGCGATCGCGCTCGCCGGCCAGCGTCGGTCCACGGCGCGCCGGCGAGTGGGTGGCGAAGACGCGCGCCGCCGCAGCCAGCTTTCACGTGGCGGCCGGCATCGGCGGCGAAGCGCGCTCACGGCCAGCGCCGGTCCACGTGGCGCCCGGCGAGCGGGTGGCGAAGCACGCCCGCCGCCGACGCCACCACGTGGCGGCGGCGCGCTTGGCGAGGACGCTCGCTCGCGCCGCCGCAAGGCCAAAAGGTGGGCGCCACGGTTTCCGCCTCAAGCTCCTTCCGCCGCCGTCTGCGTCGAAATGGCGAGCTGCCACAAAGAGCTTATTTGCTGTAAGGGTTTACGCAACCAAACCCATTCCTCCGACGCCTCACCCACATCACGAAGGGGTCCCATCCAATGGACCGGGCGAAGGCACGCGAGGCATTTAATGAGGCCGGAGGAACGGACAACACAGAAGGAGCATTAAATGCGTTTAGATCAAGATGATGACCTCCTTGTACCTACCCTGTTAGCTTTGGTCTATATAAGGGCCCTCGGGTGCATGGGGAAGAGGGGATCGGATCTGGATCAATCACCAAGCAATACTAGAAAAAGCTAGCAGAAGAACTTGTAACTAAAGAACTCTGTACCGGCTCAAAACATCCCATACGAAATCTAGCAGGACGTAAGGTTATTACCCTTCTCACAAGGGGCTCGAACTCAGGTAAAAATCTCTTGTTCTTCCTAGTTCATAGACGCCAAACCTCCGCTGAGTCCTCTAGGTTTTCGCCCTCTCGATTAGCCAGCCGCGAAGACGCCCTCCTACCGAACAAAACCCGGTCTGTAGATCACGGGCCTGTCTGGTGGAATACGCCGACAATGGCGTTACCCAATAGTAAAATACAGAAGATTAGAATAAATTAGGATTACTTTAAGACAGGAACCCTTACGCATAGCATTTTGTTCCGCTCTGGTTATATAAAGCATTTTACTATTTGGTGTTTTTGTTCTTGCTATCTATTTCTTTCGCTCTTATTGAAGTTTAGTTTTGCCTTATTTTCCGTTGATCGACGTGTAGAACCCGACGTTGTTGGTTCCGTCGTCGTCGTCAGCCGCAATCCTTGTCTTCACCGTAAGCAATGATTAAGCAAGGCAAGCACCCTTTGACCATATTGATCCCAAGATTTTATATTCCTTTTGTTCATCAAATTGTTTCATGCATGCGTTTATTTTATATAAATCGCTATTTTGTGGTATTGGTAGATATACCGTTGTCACATGAAACTCCTTGATGATTATGGAAATGTGAACCTTGATAACCACAGAATAGGGCTAGACATCTCTTAATGTCATCTTGGGTATATACGATCATATTAACCTGCTTAGCCATGCTTTAGTATCTGAGGAGCAGATGATCATGATTAAAATTGTTTATGAAATGTTTTATATGGAACCTGAATGGTCCTTTTTGGGAAAATGGTTGCTGTTAATTTTGATTAAAAACCCAAAATAAAACTATGTGTTGATGCGGGTGATTATTGGCAATAGCCGGTTGTGCGAAAGGAATTGCACGTAGTGTAGGGTGGAGTATTGCCCGTGTCAGATTAAGGACCGAGCAATGGGACGCTATTGATCCAAGAATTCCGTGCAACCACGAGGGTGAGAATGGGGTAGCCTTAGCCTATTAAGTTAGTTAGACATGGCTTTGCTCTTTGGTAGGCGGGAGCTAGCGGAAGCACTCCAGTTCGGTTTGCTTGTGAGGGGCTTCCACACAGTTCGTGTGGGTAATTGCCTGGCCGGTACAGCAACGTGCGCTACGCCGTGTTCAAACGTTGTGTTGTGTGTGAAAGTGGATCCACGGCTTGGGTGTGTGTTTACGGTTCTCTGGCGGGGTTAACGTCCCGGCTGGATCAAAGTCATGTCTAGGTAATGTAACGGCTATGTATGATCGCCGCGCATAACAATGTCCTATTGCAGCGTGTGTGATCTTGCAAAAGGTTGATCATTCCTTGTGGGTAAAGTTGTACACCTCAGAGAGTTTAAATCTAATCGATTAGCGCTCGCACGGCCAAGGGCACTTGGTGAAGTCATTCCAATGTTAGATGCTTTATTATTTTCAAAAGGGTTGGTATCATTTGTTTTGCAACTGTGCTTTATGTCGAAGGGCTGACATTGATGGATTTCAGGATTTGTTGAATCGTCGCTCACGTCATGGAGGACTGTGAGTGTTACTTATGCTTTACTTATTTGTTATCAATCAAATGCTCTTATAAATTCCGTTTGCAAATAACTTGATTTACAAATTCAATTTCGCTTATTGCAAATTAACTGTAGTAGCCTTTCCTTTGAAATGGCCTGCATATATTATAGGTTTTGCAAAAGTCTTACGGAGTACGAAAGTACTCACCCTTGCTTAATTATTATTTTATGTGGATGAGTTAGCGCGGCTTCGAGTCTCTTTTCGTCGCAGGTTGCGGGATCTTCTTCGACGTGTTCTATCTGGAGTTTATACCTTGTCAGTTGCCTGCGGGTCGGATGGGTAACTACAAGATATTGCTTCTTTGCTGCTAATCTCTTTATTTGTAAGCTTCTCTTTGTATATTAGTTTCCGCTGTAATTATTTGTGGTGTGGTTGTGATTCCATTTGTTGTAAACATGTGAGTGCTAGCTACTGATCTAGGGAATAGCACAGCAATCACATGAAGGTTCCTGTTCATCAGAACGGGGTCTCACAATAAGCCTTTTTTTTCCCAAACTCCAGCAAAAGTTAGGTGAGCTCTCCCAACCTCTGTTGAGGCTCAAATTTTTGCTAGAGCTCCCCTTTGGTGTCGTCTACAACATAGTTCAACACTTTTTGGAATATCCACTTCAAAGCACTGTGGCAACCATTTCTTTTCCAAGTCTAGCAAGCACTCTTTTTTTTGAAATTTCATCATTTTATGTGAGGTTCAAAATAGGTTCGATCTCCTTCGTTCTAAGTCCGATTGATCTTGTTTTTCTTCCAAAATTCATATAAAATTCTAATATGCCTATTATGCTAGTTTTAGATTTTATTTGAATTTGGCTATTTTTAAACGTCTAGATTTCGAAGTGCAAAAAAAGGTACCACATCGACAACTCAAAGTACTAGTGCATCGTGCAAGGCAAGTTACGCCTTTGATCATGTTGATCCTATATTTTAAATTATATTTTGATTGAAATTACTGCATGCATAATTTTATCAGTATAATTTAAATTCTAGATTTAAATAATTAGTTACATCAAATTTGTTTAAACCACATTTGAACTTGGATATGTATGCCATTGAAACCTTAAGGAATATTTGCATATGATGATTATCAAATACTTAGGGCCTATTTGAGGGGGCTATGCTTCAGCTTTAGGCAAAAGCTCCCTAAACAAAGATGGTCGCAAAGCACTGAAGCTAAGCCACATGTAAGCACCCCAAAAGCTACAATGCTTTGGGAGGAGCTTTTCAGCTGTGACTTCGCTTGACCACCTCCCACCTCGGTCGCTCTGCCTTCTCGACCTCCGCCACCCCGCCTCGCCGCCTCCAGGTCACCTCCCCCACTTGGACGCCGCTGTACTTCGCTATGTTGTTATCTCCCCGCTCGGTTGGTCTCCAAAAGCTACAGTTACAACAGCTAGTTTGCTAAACAACGTAATAAGAAAAACCACACCGGCCACTCTGGTTGCTACCCCGAGAAACCAAAAGCGACTTTTAGCCCAGCCACAGCTCCCCCAAACATGCCCTTGGACATGCTTAGATCTAAAAATAAGTCTTTTTAGGATTTTGTGCCAAATAAAATTCTATTGAAATAAAATTATGCTTTGGTTGCTATGAAAAGTCATGATAAAATGAAAATGTGGTTTAGACTACACGAGAATGGTTGACTGGTGGTCTTTGGGTTTGTTGAAAAGCTCGCCTAGTCAGTTAAGGACCGGCCTATGCGCTGTTGAATGTAAAGCATAATCGTAGCTTCTATAAGTCTGGTATGGGACAAAACTAGCTGTCCATTTTGTGACATTTCATAATTAGTTATTGTAAGATCAAGGATAACCGACTAGAGGTGGGTGAATAGAAGGTTTCCAAATTTGTAACTTTAATTTCACTTGATCAAATTTCTAAACTAGAAATGCAATAATGAAAATATTACTACTTGGATTTCTAGTGATCACAAATACTCTAGCAAGTTAACAATAAATAATCAAGAATTCTAACTCAAGAATACTTAAAGTTGCTAGAGTAAAGAATAGAGCATAAATATAACAAATTGCATGACAAGAAAATGGGAGACACGAATTTTATCCCGTAGTCTCGGAGACATGCTGATCTCCCCTAATTCACGTTGAGGTGGCTTGAAATCCTTCAAGCCGGCTCCACCCGCTTGAGCCTTCCTCGATCGCTTGTGGTAGCTCTTCCTCACTCCAAGTAGGCGAGCTCCTTGCCTTTACAACCGATCGGGTCTTCACACAACCTTCTTTAAGAAGATCACCGATGCACAAACTCCTCCAAACCGTCTAGGAGGTGGCAACTTCCAAGAGAATAGAGTAATGACACTTACTTGAGGATGAAACAAATGTCTAACGGCTCAAAGCTAAAAACAACACTTGATTTCCCTGTTTCCCACTCAAAATGAGAGTTTTAATGCACTTGGGAGTAAGAGGACAAGCTAGAGCTCAACAATGTATTCAATGAGTCACCAACCAACTCTATTGTGTAGGTGTGGGGGTATTTATAACCCCCACACATTGTTCCAACCGTTGGAGACAAATCCCCAGAGAATTCAGGAAATCCGGTACTACTGGCATGTAAAACCCGATAGTATCGCCTCTCAGCCAACAGTTGAATTTGAGCATTGAATGCAGCGTGAAAGAGACGTTGAGAAAAGCCCCAGTACTACCGCCACACAAAGTGCGATAGTACCGGCTTTTCTGGAGGGAAAGAGTCAGAGAAGACCCATTCTGGAAAAAGAGTACCGCTGAGCATTTTATGGATGTACCGTGATTCTGGTACTACCGGACTTTACTTCACTAAGCAGATCGCCTGATGACTTGCTCAAAAACACTCTTCCGAAAAACACTACTGCATCAGATCGGTACTTCCGCATATGCGGTAGTACCGCATTTTTCACACCGGTAGTACCGACTTGAAAAACTCAGAAGGAAATAAGAAAAGTGCTTTTCTGTAAAATGAGTACCGCAGAGTTAAGTACGGTAGTACCGACATTTCGGTACTACCAGATTTTGCCTTGCGGTAGTTAGAGATGGCAACGGGTTGGGTCAAGTGTGGGTTTTACAAAACCTGACCCAACCCGAAACCCGAATTGAAAAACTCGACCCGAACCCAAATACCATATCAGGTAAAAATCTATACCCGAACCCGAACTCGGCGGGTACCCGAAATCCGACGGGTACCCGATGGGTTTGTGTAATACGGGTGGCAATAGGTTGGGTCGGGTGTGGGTTTCGCAAAACCCGACCTGACAAGAAACCCGAACCCAAAAATCCGAGCCGAACCCGACGGGTACCCGAAACCCGACCCCAAACCCGGCGGGTACCCGGAACCCGACGGGTACCGATGGGTATATGCGGTATTTCGGGTACCCGCGGATGAGAATTAAAATCTGAACCCGACCTGAACTCATTTCAGGTACCCAACCCAAAGAACCCATGGGTAAAACTTAAAACCCGAATCCGACCCAATCGGATGCAAAACCCGCGGGTACCCGAACCCGCGGGTACAATTGCCACCCCTAGCGGTAGTACTAACCAGATTTTTTTTGGCAGAAACGCTTTCTGGAAAATGAGTACCGTAGAGCAAACTCCGGTACTGCCACTCTAGCGGTACTACCGTGAAAATACCTGCAGTAGTACCGATTGTTCTGAAAGACTTATGCTTTTTAAAACATATGGTTTTATGCAATCAGAAATGATTTTGTCTTCATAAATTTGAGCCATGCGACACCTTAATCATCACCAGGCTCCTAATCATTATTCCCCCTTGATAGTACGACATTTAACCCAAAAATCCGATCTTTTACTTCTAACTTCGAGATCGGTGAAAGACTATATAAAATGTCCTTAAATCATACTTACCTTGTCTTCGATCAGTTGATTTTCATTTCTCAAATACCTTCTTCTTGATCATTACTTCATTCTTCGTAAGGTCCCACGAAGAAGTCCAACATGTTCTTACAAACTCAAGAGAGGTAGTTAGTCCTTTAAGTACACCTTTTGTCATCAATTACCAAAACTTACTAAAATTAGGGGCCTAGATGCTTCAGTTATGCCATTCGATTGAATGTGAGTGTAGTTAGTCTGACACACGATGCAAGAGGGGGCTGCTGGCTAGGGTGATATTAGCCTTTTTAGCGATGGAATCTTAGCGGGCATGGCTATATGGGTTGAAGCTTTGTAGGGGCATTATTGTCATTTCTGCCACACACCAAAAGAAGTATGTTTTTTTTGGCAAATAGAGATAATCATGTCTTGTGGGTGAAGTTGCACAACCTCTACAGAGTTAAAACTAATCGATTAGCTATGACAGTGGTCATAGGTAAGTTGAGCAAACCTTTCACAGATTAGACTTTGGTTTTCCAAAAGTGATTTGAGATAGATGATTTGTAGATGGAAGGGGTTCCATCTAGAAAAATTGGGATAAAACTTCGGGATGGATCTCGTATGGAAAATTGATTTAAAACTCACTGTATCAATTACGCCTTGAAAATTACTTATTGTATTTCAAAGGTTGCTTTATGCCCATTTACATGAAACTTTAGCGTGCTAGGGACACAAGCAGGAAGCAACGTACGATAGAGATTTTTGTCACTTTCTCCTTAAGACTACGCATGCCACTTACCACACCCGATATTCTGGTAGCGAAATCATCCACCGACTCACAGTCCAGCATCGACAAGCTCTCGTAGTTCCTTTGGAGACTTTGCAAGTTGGCTTCTTGGACGTGATCATGCCCCTTATACAAAATCTTGATTGCATCCCATGTAGCCTTTGTTGTGGCCTTTCTGGTGAGGACGGTTGGCCCAGTCTGGACACGTGCAGATATTGGCTTGTCACAGCGATGCTTCTCCACCTTGTCGCCAAGCCCTCTGATTTTGTTAACGATCGTCGTCAACCAGATGGCAAAATCATCGACCGACTCCATCTCTGTCATGCACAACCCCTGGAACTCAGCTTTGAGGGTTTGCACCTTTGCCTCCTTCACATGATCAGTGCCAAGGGGCATCGTCTTCAATGCCTCCCACGCATCTTTGGTCGTCTCCTTTTCAGCCAGTAGAAAAAGCGTTTCCTCGGGGATGCCTTCGTAGATGGCCGCCAAAGCCATTTGATCCTTACGCTCATCGACATTACCATTCTCGATTGCGTCCGACAGTCTTTGGGCCCTCAGGTACACCTTTATCTTGATTGTCCATGCTGCATAATTGCTCTTTGAGAGCATCGGATAATGCAGCGAGACAGCGGAACTCTCCTTCGCCATCGCACCTGACATCGCCTCAGGCAAACAAATCAAGAATCTGGTTTTTATCAAGAACTCAGGCTCTGATACCAATTGTTGGAGCTACGCACTCTCCTCCTCTCGGCCAGGACGACGACGGCGCAACTCTCCTGCTCTGTGTGCTCGTAGGCAAAGCCCTTTCCGGCCAACACTATGCGGACGCGCTGTGCGAAGCAATTAGTAGACTGTTTCTGCTTCCTTCGCGTCCCTGGGGTGCTCGGCATGTCACTGCGCAAGTTTAATCAGATGAGCAGCTCCAAAGCAAGCACCTAATCTCAGACCTGAGCAGAACAGAAACGTGTTTTTGATGCGTGTTGATGTTTGCTGGTCACAGCGGTGCTTCGCCTGATAGCCTTCACGGTGATGACCAGCGCCCGGACGTTCGGCTGCGACGACAAGTACTAAAATCATGTCACGACAGTAAGATGGCCTCGTGCTTAGGAGACAGGCTCTGTCCTGTTGTGTTTGATGCAACTCAAATCTTACTAGGTAGAGACGCTCGCGATGCTGCGCCGTGAGAAAAAAATTGGTTCGAGATTTTTGTAAATGGAATTTGCGGAACTACGGTTTTTTTTTCAAAATAACCGGTGGAAGGACCTATTTACGATTTCAAATTTCTGCAAAATAGCCGGTGGAAGGACCTGCGTTTTTTTGCAAAATTTCGAAATAACCGGCATTTTTTTTCTTCCAAATTTCGAAAGAACCAGCGTTTTTTTTGCAAAATAACCGATGGAAGGACCTATTTGTGATTTCAAATTTCTCTAAATCTCCTGGGTCGAAAGAACAGGACTACGGGGTTTTTTTTGCAAAATAACCGGTAGAAGGACCTATTCACGATTTATAATTTCAGTGGAAGGACTGTTCAGTATTTTTGATTTTGTGGGGGTTTTCTGAAAAGCGTTGATGTGGTGGCCCTCATTGTGCAAGGATTCTTCCGCATATAATATAGTGATTATTATTTGCTTGTCTCGCTTTCAACAGGTTACAAGCCTCTTGATTACGTAGGTTAACTTTTTCGACTAACACACACGTACATGCACTTCTACTGGAACACGGCAACCAAATCGGTCTGGTCTACAACTAGAAAAGTCGCAGCTTGTTCGTACGGCACCAAAACACGTTTTGTATTGTTTTTTTTGTTCCGACAAGGACTGTCATTACGTGATCGGGCACCGCCTGATGTATGGCTGACAAAGCCAATCTATCCTTGCGATATTCGACGTCGTCCTTGTATTTCTTGCCGCCAGGATCCACGGCCTCGCACACTTCCAGAAGCTGAAGTGAAACACTCATCTTCATGACTCATATGGTGTAGTTGCTGTAGCTGAGTTGAGGGTATAGCACTGTCATCTGTGGAGACTCCTTGATCTCCGTTGCCTCTCTAGTCTTCTCTGCCGACACGATTCCTCCACACGAAGAACCTTGGCTTTGATACCAAATGTTGGAAATTCGCTATAATCAGGAAGCTTTGTCGTTGCCCTAAAAGTTCGTCGAGATTCAGAGCGTTGTCTGAACTGCTGAAGTTATGAACCGAAAGATCCTGAAGCTTCAGACCAGAGTACAGAACAGAGAAGAACTCAGTATTCACCAAATTTGACAAAGATGCAAAACAAAATTTGTGCTGCAAATACCACCGCAGCTTTTCTAGTTTTCTTCTCCTTTATATAAGCTACAGAATACAAGCAATATGGATAGCTATCTGCACTGCAAAATTCGAAACGGACTCAACTAACAGAGTCCAAACCGGATACGACATCCTGAACTCTGAATCGGAACCATCCTGAATTATGAATCCTTCCTAAACCTAACCTAAGATAAACTCTGACACATCAAATTTAGATAACAAACGCCTGCAGGTTGCAGAAACGTGGTAGCAACATGGGCACCAAATGACCGCCGGCATGGGCGAGGGCAGCGAGGCTGACGGCCAGGCTGACGGGGACCGAATAAAATCCTGCGCCATGCCATGCACCGATGCACGGGATTAACTTACGGGAATGGTCCTGTGCTTGTTGGGTTGATCTCTACGGCCCGGTCTCTCGAACGGGAGCAACGGCAACACCGAAGGTATGCATCAAATGCTTCTAGATCTAGTGGTTAGAGGTGAAGGGGAAGATCCTAGGAATCCTAGTTTTCTATCAATGGTATCAGAGCCATGGTGGTCGAATCGTTCGGGAGATGTAGAGGATGCAGCACGTTCCTTTCTTCTCCCGCGCGCCCTTGCTGTTCGCCTGGACGGAGAGGAAGAAGAAGATGGAGTCGGCGACGGCCTTCCCGCTACTACACGCGCGCTAGGGTTTAGATCGGGTCTCGTGGTATGTGCGGCACAAGGAGCAACGATTTAACGTTGGTTCGCGTGCCGCCTTTGTGCCTCCTTTATATAGCGAAGGCGTGATGACGGGCCGCAACCATGAGGTTGTTGCGCCCCGATCGTATGCCGACGAAACGGTACGGACTCGGTCAAGACCGGGGAATTGAACGATTAATCAAAGAAGAAATTCTTCCTCCCTAGACTTTTCGCATACGATCATTGCATAGATTGTATTAAAGGCAAGTATGTTAAACAAATAAAGAAAGGCGCCAAGCGTAGCACGTGAATCTTAGAAATAATCCACACGCATATTTGTGGTCCTTTTCTGTAAAGACAAGTGGATGGTTTTGATTCATTCGTTACATTCATCGATGATTATTCTCGCTATGGCTACATTTATCCTATCAAAGAAAGATCAAGCATTAGAAAAGTTCAAGATATTTAAAGTCAAGTAGAAAATCAACATGATTTAAATATTAAAGTAGTAAGATCGGTGGTGGTGGGGAGTACTACGGTAAACACACCCCTTATGGCCAAGTTCCAGGACCTTTTGCAAGGTACCTGCAGGAAAATGGCATAGTAGCCCAGTATTCTATGCCGGGCGCCGGCGAGGGGCCTGCCGACGGCGCCGCCGCTCTCCGTCTCGTTCTCTTGCGCGCAGCTCTGAGACGAAGCGAACGTGGAGACAAAGCGTGCGAAAAAATCGGAGCAAATGAAATTAGGGTTTTGGGGCGGAGCGAATTTTCCGGCGTTTTATTCCGTCGCGAAGCCATCTCGGCCGTTCGATCTAATCGGATGGCGCCGAGTGAAGGCGGCCCGGCTGGCTTCTTTTGGCCCATGCGGGTAAGAGTTGAGACGGCCCAGGCCCAAGTTGTGGCCTGGTGACCGAAGGCGCAAAGAGAGAAAGGCCTTGGGCCATTTCGGGCCGAATTTGGCCGTGAACAGTAAAATAGTGACAATAAAAAAAAATTCTACTGTGAAGAATAGTTTAAGTGCTAAATTAAATCAAGTTTCCGCTGCAAGTTTAAGTATTTTTTCTTTTCTCTGATTAAATTGAAACCAACGTGGATATTTAATTAGAGAAAATAGTAAATGAGATGTTTTATAGTATTTCGCATATGGTAATTTTATTTTCCACCAACGCTGAAAATAATTTTGCCATGTCAAGTATGATAGAAAGTGTGAATAAAGCTTGCTCTATTCTAATACTGCCCAACGGTGTTTTAGAAATAGATCAATCTTTATTAAAGTTGAGAGCATGTTTAATTGACCAACGTTAATTTATTCATGCCAAAGTTTATATTTTAGTTTACTGATTAAATTCTTATTTCATTTCTGAAGCTTTTCCAGCCAAGATTGCAAATTCACTAAGTGTCTTTCAAGGGCTTGAAAGGTTGAACGGCAACAATTACTCCTCATGGAGAGAGAATCTGAACTTGGCCATGGCTATGGCTGAGATAGATTATGCTTTGCTTCATCCAAGGCTGTGGGTACCGGTTCAGGCAAAGCGGTATGGAGTCCTAAGTCAAGAATAATGTCATGGCATGACAAATTGTCGATAGTATTGAGAAGGCAAAGTGGGAAAACTCAAATAGAAAGTGCCTCATGGTGATCAAAGGCACCATCATTGAGTCCATAAGGAGCAATCCCGAATGTACAGATGCTACTTGAGTATCTCAAGAAAATAGAAGAGCGAGCCATCGATCCACAAAGGCCTATGCAGCACATTGATCAAGAAACTTGTCAATGACAAGTATGATGGATCCGGGTCAGAATGGACCGCATTAGAGAGCATATTCTCAAGATGTCTAACATGGCTCATTCTCTCACGTCTTTTGATATGCCTTTAAAGAATGATTTCATAGTCCACCTTATACTGGTTTCATTACCAAAAGAATTTGAGACTTTTGTTGTAAATTACAACATTAGTGAAGAAAAATGGTCTATTGAAAAGTGCATTGCCATGTGTGTCCAAGAAGAAGAAAGGTTAAAGGCACAAAAGGTTTGAAGAACTGAATCTGTTAAGCATTCTCAAAAGAAAAAGAATTATTTCAGATTCAAAATAAGCCAAATTTCAAGAAAGGCAACTACCAAAAGGGCAATTATCGCAGAAAAGGTTCACCAATTTTGAGAAGGGTGAACACTCAAATGGAGGATGAACTCCAATGGAGGACATGGTTCCAAAGGGATGCCTCCTAGGCCTCCGCCGAGCACATAGATCCGGACACTGCAGCGTTGTCATCGTAAAGGGCACCGCATGAAAGATTAGCTCGCTCTCAAATGGCTGAGCAAAAAAAAGGGTAAAGATCAAGTTACATTCATAGATGAATCCTTGTATATAGATTCACCAACTAATACTTGGTGGATAGATTCTGGTGCAACTGTTCATGTTGCTAATTCTATGCAGGGATTCCGTACGAGGAGGATCCTACAAAGAGGAGAAAGAGGAATTAGAGTGGCGAATGGAGTTGAAGCTGATGTGGAAGCCATTGGAGATCTTCCCTTAGAGTTGGATGGCGGCTTCATACTCCATTTGCGTGATGTTTTATTAGTGCCTTCTTTAAGAAGGAATTTGATTTCAGTATCTTGCTTAGATGATGAGAACATTCAGTGTCATTTTGGGAATGGAAAGTGTGTAATAAAGTATAATAATAGTATTAATGTTGGTCTTGCCATCCGACAAGACAAGCTTTATTTGCTATCCCATTATGATATTGTGAATGACATAAGTACCTCCTCAAGTGCAAAAGTATGCAATGTTACTACAAAGCGAAAGAGAATAGAAAGTGAATCGTCATCGAAATTATGGCATTGTCGTTTAGGCCATATTTCGAGGGGGAGAATTGAACGATTAATCAAAGAAGAAATTCTTCCTCCCCTAGACTTTTCGCATACGGATCATTGCATAGATTGTATTAAAGGCAAGTATGTTAAACAAATAAAGAAAGGCGCCAAGCGTATACAGAATCTTAGAAATAATCCACACGTACATTTGTGGTCCTTTTCTGTAAAGACAAGTGGATGATTTTGATTCATTCGCTACATTCATCGATGATTATTCTCGCTATGGCTACATTTATCCTATCAAAGAAAGATCGAAGCATTAGAAAAGTTCAAGATATTTAAAGTCAAGTAGAAAATCAACATGATTTAAATATTAAAGTAGTAAGATCGGACTGGTGGGGAGTACTACTAAACACACCCTTATGGCTAAGTTCCGGACCTTTTGCAAGGTACCGCAGGAAAATGGCATAGTAGCCCAAGATTCTATGCCGAACCTCAAAGAAATGGAGTAGCCGAAAGGCGAACTGCACCTTAATGGATATGGTGAGAAGTATGATAAGTTACTCCACTTTACCTGTTAGTCTATGGATGGAGGCTTTAAAACCGCGCCCATATTCTTAATCGGGTACCCAAGAAGTCGGTGCCTAAAACACCACATGAGTTATGGATCGAGGAAGCCATCACTAAATTATCTACATGTGTGGGCTGTCCAAATGAGGCAAAAGTATTCAACCCAAACATAGGAAAGTTAGATCCAAAGATCAC
The DNA here is from genome assembly GCA_036346375.1 of Guadua angustifolia. NCBI lineage: Eukaryota > Viridiplantae > Streptophyta > Magnoliopsida > Poales > Poaceae > Guadua > Guadua angustifolia. Next base: position 37,683,822 of record CM070516.1, on the reverse strand, counting down.
TCTTGCCATTTCATTGGCTATCCCGAAGATCAAAGGGTTATCGCTTTCTCCGTCTGCACAGATATACCAAGTTTGTAGAAACTAGACACTGCTGTGTTTATAGAGGATGATATGATCGGGGAGCATGGTACCCCGAGAAATTAGCCTTGATGAGAAGCGGGTTTGTGCCCCAACTCCTATGATTCAAGAGCCTTTCTTCTCGATGCACTGTTGTTGCATCACACTGGTTACAAAGACTGGCCGGTGATTCTCCAAATGCAATGATCGGTGTGCGAGGCACTGCTAGGAGCCCGAGGCCCTGCTTGTTGCTAGTGAGGAGCCCGAGCAGCCTCAGAGAGCAATGAACCCGCCAAGAACCACTTAGAAGATCACAGAGAAGTGAGATCGGCTATTCCAAATGATTATGAAGTTTATGTCGGTGAAGACATAGAGATAGAGGGTGATCCCACCTCTTATGAAGAAGCGATGAGAAGTCCCAATTCATCAAGTGGCTTGTCGCCATGCAAGATGAAATGAGATCCATGAGTACAAACAAAGTCTGGGACTTAGAAGAAATTCCTAAAGGAGCCAAAACAAGAGGGTCAGAAATGGATCTACAAAACCAAACGTGACTCCAAAGGGAATGTTGAAAGATTTAAAGCTAGACTTGTCGCAAAAGGCTTCACTCAGAGAGAAGGAATAGATTATACCAAACCTTCTACTGCTTTCGACAAAGGATTCTTTTAGAATCATTATGGCACTCGTTGCTCATTATGATTTAGAATTACATCAGATGGATGTTAAGACGGCATTCCTAAATGGGGATTTATATGAGAATGTGTACATGGCTCAACCCAAAGGTTTTGTCATGGAAGGAAAAGAAAATATGGGATGTCGATTAAAGAAATCCATTTATGGATTAAAACAAGCGTCTAGACAAAGGGTACATTAAGTTTGATGAAACTATAAGAAATTTTGGGTTTAAAGAGAATGAGGAGGACAACTGCATTTACGCAAAGTTTAGTAGAGGGAAGTATATTTTCCTAGTTCTATATGTGGATGATATCCTATTAGCAAGCAGTGATAAAGATCTACTGCTAGAGACAAAGAAGTTCTTGTCCTCAAAGTTTGATATGAAAGATCTTGGTGAAGCATCATATGTATTAGGAATTGAGATACACCGAGATAGAAAAAGAGGGGTGCTAGGGCTATCACGAAAGCATACATAGAGAGTGTTTTGAAAAGATATAGTATGCATATGTGTAATGCCACGCCGCTCCAATAGTTAAGGGCGATAAGTTTGGGAATTTTCGGTGTCCAAAGAACAAGTATGAGATCGATCGAATGAAATCATCCCATATGCTTCAAAGCAATGGAAGCATAATGTATGCTCAAATATGTACTCGCCTCGACTTAGCATTTACAACCGGATGCTAGGAAGATATCGATTAATCCAGAGTTGATCATCGAAAGCAAGAAAGAAAGCCTTGCGGTATTTGCAAGGGACAAAGAGCCTCATGCTAACATATAGAAAGTCAAGTGCCCTAGAGATTGTGGGCTATGCAGATTGGGCAGGTGTAAAGACACCGGAAAGTCCACATCGATATGTGTTCACCCTCACGAGGAGCTATATCATGGAAAAGTATAAAACAATCGATGCTTAACGTCGATAATGCACGCTGAGTTTGTAGCATGCTATGAGGCAACCGGCGAGCAATGTGGTTTAAAAAGTTTGTACCGGGTTGAGAGTGGTAGACAACATAGAAAGACCACTTAAATTATATCATGCGACAATGAGCCAAGAAGATTTTACTCTCACAACAACAAGTCAAGTGGTCTGCGAAACACATAGAGATCAAGTTTTATGTTGTGAAAGAGAAAATCCAGATCAAACAATAGAGCTTGAGCATATAAGCACGAAGACATGTTAGCGGATCCGCCACCAAAGGTCTTTCTCCCAACGTGTTTGAAAAGCACGAGCGGCATGGGTTTAAAAGAAGGACTATGATTCTGGATAATAGGGGTCATTCAAAGCAACCATCTCCCACAAAGACAAAGTTATTCTGCTTTGAAGTAGAAAGGTGTGCTATAGTCATTGAGTTCAGCAGTACGTAACTAACTGTTGTAACGCCTTGGTCTTGGTGCACTAATCTATGGAGAAGTGGGATATTAAGTTAAAAGTATGAGATATAAAAGTTAATAGATCAAGATATAAAGTTTCAAAGCTATGTGATAAAGTTCGAGATCAAGGGGAGAATGTTGGGTTGATCTCACGGCCGGTCTTGACCGAGTCCGTATCGCTTCAGACGCATACGATCGGGGCGCAACAACCTCATGGTTGCGGCCCCCTGTCACGCACTGCGCTATATAAAGGAGGCACAAGGCCGGCACGCGAACCAACGTTCGTCGTTGCTCCTTGTGCCGCACATACCCACGAGACCCGATCTAAACCCTAGCGCGTGTAGTGACGGGAAGGCCGTCGCCGACTCCATCTTCTTCTTCCTCTCCGTCCAGGCGAACAGCAAGGGCGCGCGGGAGAAGAAAGGAACGTGCTGCATCCTCTACATCTCCCGAACGATTCGACCACCATGGCTTCGGGATCGAACGGGAGCAACGGCAACACCGAAGGTATGCATCAAATGCTTCTAGATCTAGTGGTTAGAGGTGAAGGGGAAGATCCTAGGAATCCTAGTTTTCTATCAGTGCTAGGCTGCTAGCTCGCTCGATGTGCCGTGTGCAGCGTAGTAGGCGTGTAGCTTGGTACGAGCGACAGGGACCTTGTGACACCCAACGTGAAAGACAGCCCATCTCGTGGCCGACAGCTTTCGCCCGATCGATGCGTGATCGGCAGTAGACGGGGCAGGGAGAGCAAAGCGATCGATGGCGGTTTGACGAATCGGGAGTTTGATGCGTGTGTACAGTGCAGTTCAGTGCAGTGGTTCCTGGCTTCCCGGTAGGAAGAAAGAAGCCGAGGGAGAGTGACGGGAGAGGTAGGGTTGCCTTTGGCGGTTTGGTGCTGTCCCAATCCGAGTGTGTTTGGGTTTAATTAGACTCGGCCCTAGGCTAGGGTTGTAAAAAAAGTTAGAACTCACGAGCTACTCGAGCTCGGTTCGAGTTTTGAACGAGTTGAATTCGAGCTCGAGCTTAACCGAACCGAGTTCGAATAGTTCACGAGCCTACTCGAACCTGAACCGAGCTTACTTAAGTCGAGCTTTTCCGAGCTTGTTACCGAGTTTCTTCGAACCGAGCTTGTTACCGAGCTTACTCGAACTTTTCGAGGTTATCAAGCTTATCGAGCTTAGTCGAGCCGAGCTCGAGTCTACTCGAGCTTAGACTAAGTCAAGCTCGAGTTTGGATCGAGACTCGAATCTCAACTCGAGCTCAGTTCGAGCCTTACCGAGCTTGAGTTTAGAGGGTCAGACTCGCTCGAGCTCGGCTTGTTTACCGCCTAGCCTATGCTGGACTCTGGAAACTTGGTTGTGCTGGCCAGGGTGGGCAAACGCCCGCGTCGCCTTCCGTGCTAGCTCCATCCAACGGTCAGGGCAGAGCACGTGCAATGCAGCAAACGTTCGCATTTGCGAACAGGTAATTTTTTCTTTAGATAATGACGAACAGATGATTGACATTATTCAACTCGTACTACTCCGATCCGACTGAACACATATCCAAACTTCATCTGAAAAAAAAACACATTTTCAAACTTTGTATTATTGCATACACACACACTCTTACAATTTATAATTATTTGCGGGACAATTTATATCATTTATATACACTCAATACTTACAACCTGCTCTATATCAATTCAACTACTTCCTCTTTTTTCCACGACAGTTTATAGAATTTATATACACCTAATACTTACAATCTGCCGTATATCAATTCAACTACTCAGCCACACACCGTAAGAAAACTACTATATTAAACCCACACCTTTTATGTGTTGTAGAATACTGTCGAGTTGATATAGGTGTTGTTGTCAGTGAATTCCTTTTTTATATCAATATTTGTCCTAGGTGCGGTCGGCTAGATTGTATTATCACAAGGGGATACGAAGCAAGAATCCTCCCTTTTCTAATGCGAACTAGCGAAACGAAAATTGCTTCAAATTATAAATAAACGATACTAAATCAAAATAAGTTAATTTCGAACATGCTCCGTAGCCAGCCTAACACGCGAAGGAATCACGACCAAACCCAACTTGGGTTTTATTGGGCTATATTATTACCATCAGGATGATCTTAGCCCATCACATTATTTCCCCTCGCAACCGGCGCCCGCTTCTCCCAAAAGCCCAGTGGCCCACAACCTCTCCTGGCCGGCGAACATCTCAACGCAAACCGCCGACTTCATCGCATACTCTTCCCCCTCGCCACCACCACCTTCCTACAGGACCTCCACGCCGCGGACGAGAGGCAGGGAGGGAATGTGGGAGGCGGACACGCACGCGCGCGCGCGCGGCTGCACGCAGCGCCGCCACTTCAAGCACTCAGGCAGGCTCACGGGAACGTATACTAAGCCCAATCCCCACCGCCCTCCCGTTCACCACCGAGAATCCGGCATTCGAGGAGTACTAAGAAAAGGTGCGGCCTCTTGTTCCAGATTATACGGAGCTTCATGGCCTTGTCGTTTTGGCGTGATCTGAATTCAATCCAATGCCGTCGCTGTTTGCCATAGTTGCTAATATGGCCTTGTCGTTTTGGCGTGATCTGAATTCAATCCAATGCCGTCGCTGTTTGCCATAGTTGCTAACAGGCAAATCGACATATAGCTTTCAAGAGGTTAGGATCAATATGAAACGAGTACACTATCTTTGCTTTTTTTTTTTCAGGGGGGGCGTGTAAGAGCAAGCCCAACCCACCCCTAAACCTCTCCCTATCCTAAATTATAAGGAGAAATGAAAAAATGTGAGCTCCAACCCAACCCTTATAAGGAACCCCTATTCTAGGAAGACCCCTTCTCACCCCTACATCTAGGGGCTTTCTCCTTCCCCCTATTATTTTTTTCAACATTTTTTTATTTGTTATTTCTATTTTTAGTAAATGATTCATGGGTGCAAAGTAATAATAATGTTTAGATAAATAATAGGGGTGAGTAATAGGGAGTGTGGGTTGGAGACAAATTTGATATAGGGTGTCCCTAATTTTTACACCACTCCTAAATGAGTGATTTAGGGAGAAAATATAAATGTTTGGGTTGAAGTTGCTCTAACTACATGGAGATACAAGTCTCTACACAAATAATTGAATAGTTTGAGGAATATCTCTGCTAAGAATATATCTATGAGACAGTATGATCCAATTGTTGGGTTGATCTCGTACGGCCCGGTCATAGACCGAGTCCGTACCCGTCTCTGCGCCCTGATCGGGGGCGCAACAACCGTATTGGTTGCGGCCCCCTGTCACGCCTGCGCTATATAAAGGAGGCACAAGGCCGGCACGCGAACCAACGTTCGTCGTTGCTCCTTGTGCCGCACATTCACTCGAGACCCGATCTAAACCCTAGCGCGAGGAAGTGACGGGAAGGCCGCCGCCGATCTTCATCCTCTTCTTCCTCTCCGTCCGGGCGAGGAGCAAGGAGGTACACGGGAGAAAGAGGGACGCCGCTGCATCCTCTACATCCACTCCGTGCGACGGCTATGGTTTCGGGATGCAACGGGAATAACGGAAACACCGAAGGTATGGACTAAATGCTCCTAGATCTAGTGGTTAGAGGTTAAGGGGAAGGTCCTAGACAATCTAGAACTCCATCACCAATAAGATATGATGTACGATTTAGTGATTATCGCCCTGATTCTAGCTCGCAAGCTCTCTAACTCTTTCGTATTCGGCTGTGCCCATGGGCCATGGATGCTGCATGACTTTTCTCAACCTATCAAGCTTCTCAGCAACTTCCTTCATTGATGGCCTATTAGCACCAGACACCTCCAAGCACTGCCTTGCTAACTCTGCAATCTCTTCAAGAAATTCCATATTCTCATTGCTCTTGATTTGATCATCCAAGATGTCCTCAAGCTTGTCATCCTTCATCGCAGACAAAAACCTCATTGACAGGCTCTTCTCATGTTCAGGTCCTTCGAGGTTGAACACCTTCTTGCGTGTGAGCAACTCCAAGAGAACAACCCCGAAGCTATACGCATCGCTCTGGTCCGTTAATTGGCATGTTTGCATGTACTCTGGGTCGAGGTACCCACAAGTTCCTTGGACGACTGTCACAAATTGTGACTTGTCAGTTGGTGCTAGTACCGACGCACCAAAGTCGGAGACTTTCGCTGCGTGTAGTTGGCGTCAATGAGGATATTGGAGGATTTGATGTCACCGTGGAGGATCGGCGGCGATGCCCATGAGTGCAGGTAGGCAAGCGCCTCAGCGGACTCGTGGGCGATCTGCAAGCGAAGGGCTAAGGTGATGTGCCAACCGTGGTTGCAATGGATGAGATCGAGCGGTGTGCCGTTTGGGATAAACTCATATACTAGCACGGGGACTTCAACTTCAAGGCAGCAGCCGAGTAGCTTGACTATGTTCTTGTGGTTGATTTGGGACAAGATTAACATTTCCCTGCCGAATTCTTTCTTTTGTTGTTCATCGATTGTCCTGCATATTTTGACGGCTACTTCCACATTGTCCTTGAGAAGCCCCTTGTACACAGTTCCATGGCCTCCGTGACCAAGGACTTGTTTTTCGTTGAACTTGTCAGTGGCCTCTCGCAATTCTTCTTCTGAGAATATTTGGAACACTACACCTTGTTGTGATTTCATTTCCTCGAATAGCAGCAGACCTCCTTGTTGTCGAAAGTATCTGTTTGATGTGCTTTAGTTTTCTTCGTTCTTGGATTAAGTATGCACAGGTTATGGTAACCACAAGGACGACAAGTCCAACACTAGTACCTCCATGATTCTCCAAACTGATGACCATGATGCTGTTCAAATGAAGCGTATATAAAATGCAAACTAGGTAAATAGTATTCCAATGTCCAATCAGGAAGTGAACACTACGAAAACAATTGTGGCTTCATTTGTACATATATCTATCATTTTTCACATGCTATCATTTTTCCAGTATGGACTGTATGGTATACGTACTTTCCTCAGAAAAATATATGTAAACCTTGTGGAGTGAATACTGCTTGGGCGGTTGGGCAACATCAATAAAATGCTTGGCTATATTCTGGCCGGGTCTAAAGCTAGCTGAAAAGAGGGTACTCGGGCCGATCGGTTCAGACAGACGAGACTTTCTCCGGTGTTTAGAAGTTACGTGAGCAGTTTATTTATTGCAATCCAATAATCCACAATTAAAGATACTAAGTAAAGGTACTTAAAATGTGAGCTAGGTATTAACTTAAACATTAGGTGGAAGGTTAGATTAGTAACTTTGTATCCTTGTCAAATCAAAGGAGAAGGATAAACTAGTCAAAATAGATTTTCCTATAATTGTGCAAACCCTCATGGGTGTATCATTTGCATATTAATTGAAATCTTCCTTTGTATGGCTGGCGGCTGGAACGGACATGGAAGCGGTAAAACATGGCAGCAGATTACTGATTGAGTAACTAAAATCATTTTACAAGGTGCATGAGTAACTTACATGGTGTTTTCACTTAGTTCATTTAATTGATTATGACAAACTATGGCACAAAGGGCTTAGTAACGGATGACATGAAATGCGAGAAGATCTGTTAGGCATACGAAGTAACCTCACTAGCATAAAGAGTTCGCAATGGCAGCCAATATCTGCGCCGCATGCCCGCATCATCTACATTCAGTTACAAAGAATCTGAAAGGTTTACTTATTCAGGAATGCATGGTGGAGCAACTTCCTCAATTTCGCTGGAGGCAACAAGAGACCATATATAGGGCATGTTTGGATCCATTAGCACTAATAATTAGCTGCTAAAATTAGCTAAAGTGGATCCAAACAAGTTAGCTAATAACCCAGCTAACAGTTAGCTGCTAACCTAGCTAATAGTTATCTCATTAGCTGGTTCTCCCCTGCTAATTCCTGCTAATAGATGGTGAAATGACTAATGTACCCTCGGCCCTGTGCAAACAACTATTAATGCAAGGGGACAATGGACATTTTCACCAATAACTAAATTTTGAACCACCTATTAGCTAGTACCTCCAAACAGCCTTAGCTAATAATTAGCCAGTTAATAGTTATCCAACAATTAGCTATTAGCTAGCTAACTATTAGTGCTAATGGATCCAAACATACCCATAGACATTGAATTCAAAGTTTCCCTGGACGGTGGTGGCCAAGAATCGGACCGAGTAACTTATTACTACTGGGCTAAGTAACTTACCATAGATTACGTTGTTCTTATAACTGGGGTGTGTGCGTGTTTTTCTTTTTTTTGGGGTGGGGTGTGTTGGGGGGGGGGGGGGCGGCCGGCGGCCGGCGCTGGCGAGCGAATGTGTGTAAGGCCAGTCAAAGATAAGATTTATATTCTAGGGGAGGCGGGCCATCAAACTTTTCACGAAGACGGTGACAGCCGAAAGAGACAAGGGTTAGATCGAATATATAGGGTTAAAGAACAATGACTAAATTATTTGTATTTCCGAAATTTTCTCTCTCTATGTTTGCAAATCAACAACTAGGCAGAAACCACAGTTGGCAATCCAAATGAGATACCATACGCTGGTTTATGATGAGTAATTAACTGTGTTTGAGAATGTGACGCTTAGATTTGAGTTTATTTTGAATTTGAAGTAATTTGAGTTGTTTGTCAGGGTGGACGGCACTACCGGTCGTGGGGCTGTACTGCCGTTCATACGGTACTATCGGGTCTAGATTGGCATTAGTTACCCACCAGGAGAGTGATTTTTCATGTCTTAGGGAAATTGGTACTACCGGCCTTGGGGGCGACAATACCGGCTAGCAATACTACCGACCTTGAGGGGCGGTAATTATTTTCCAGAGCGAGATTATGTGAATTGGAAATTGTACTTAAGTGAGTTTCATTGCATCTGTTTGTTGAACAATACGGCAACGCTATGTAATGTGTTTCGTTTGCAGGATTTCGGAGCTAGGTCATTGTGAGGTGGAGGAGATCGAGACTAGATTAGGAGAGCTGAGATCCAGACGGTCAGAGTAACACCAAAGATGACTAAGGTGGGGAAGTCGGTGCAAGCCATGTAAGAAAAGGAGATATTGTTATTGCATATGTCGAGCAACATCAAGGTGGACCGGGACTAGGCACAGGGAGGTGTTGTGGTCCAGAACGGTCAAGGAAGCTGAAGCTATCATCGTAAAGCGGTCTAGAACATGAGAGGAAATTCATTTATTGTATTTAATATTAATGTTTACTGAGTACTTCTGTAATCACTCTTTCTAAATCCCCCTTTGCTAGAGAATGGATCCAGTGATCAAGTATCTGGTTGGGATATGGATCCCAGTAGAGTGCACTAGCTCTTGTCAGCCTTTGGATAATTGGTATTTACGTATTATATTTTTGTTGTACTTAGATCTTTTATATAATTAATGTACTAAACATGTAGCCTGCGTGACAATGGAATATAATAAAGTTTTCATTTCAGTCTCTAATTATTGTTCTGCTGCAATACTCTGAACATGATATATTAACAAATAAAATATCAGGTGCGCTCGATGTTTTGATTAATTAATATACTAAGATTTGTGTAATTATCTTAGAGTAATGAGGTGTTACGTACTCCTAAATTAATTATGCAGGTCGACATTATAGAATAATTATCTTAACAGATAGATTTCGAAGTACACAAGCAATGAAAAACGCTACCTTGAGTTTGCATTTTCAGGACAACATAACCATATGGTGACACATATAAGTCTTACAAACATAGTTGCATAGGTTAGGACGAATGACTATGGTAGGAGGATATCTTTAATACAGTATGATGTATGAGATATGATATATGACTATGGTAGGACGAATGATAGATGATTAACGCCCTGATTCTAGTCCCATAACAACTTTCTTCTCAATGCTGAAATTTCCTGTATTGACAGCCACTGTGTTAATTATGGATGACTCCCCAAGCAAGCTCTCCATCTCTTCAGGATTTTGCTGCGCCCAGGGATGCTGCATCATCACCTTCCTCAGCCTATCAAGCTTATCTGCAACTTCCTTCATGGATGGCCTATTCTCACCACACATATCCAAGCACTGCTTTGCTAACTCTGCAATCTCCTCTAGAAACCCCATGTTCTCGTCGTTCTTGATCTGATCATCCAGGACCTCCTCAAACTTGTTTTCCTTTATCGCGAACAAAAACCTCATCGATAGGCTCTTCTCATTTTCAGGCGCTTCAAGGTTGAAAGCCTTCTCGCCCGTGAGCAGCTCTAGTAGAACAACTCCAAAGCTATACACATCACTCCTATCTGTCAATTGGCATGTCTGCATGTACTCTGGGTCGAGGTACCCGCAAGTTCCGACTGACGGACGTGACGACGTGACTCATCGGTTGGTGCTAGGATGGAGGCACCGAAGTCAGAGACTTTCGCCGTGTAGTCTCCGTTGAGGAGGATGTTGGATGACTTGACGTCACCATGGAGGATTGGTGGAGATGCCCATGAATGGAGGTATGCCAAAGCTTCAGCCGACTCGTGGGCGATTCGTAAGCGAGTGGCCAAGGAGATATGCCGACCGTGGTTGCCGTGGATGAGCTGGAACAACGTGCCGTTGGGGATGAACTCGTACACCAGCATAGGGACTTGCACTTCGAGGCAACAACCTAGTAGTTTAACTATGTTTCTGTGGTTTATCTGGGATAGGATTAGCATTTCTTTACCGAATTCTTTCTTGTGTTGCTCATCGATTGTCATGCATCGTTTAACGGCTACTTCCATGTTGCCCTTGAGATGTCCCTTGTAGACAGTTCCATGGCCTCCATGACCAAGGACTTGTTGATCATCGAACCTATTTGTGGCTTGCTGCAATTCTTCTTCTGAGAAGATTTTGAACGTAGCACCTTGTTGTGACCTCATCTCCTCGAATAGCATTAGACCACCATGCTGTTGAAAGTACTTCTTTTTGATGCGTCGTAGCTTTCGTCTTTCTTGGATTAGGTATGCACAAGTGACAACAACCACAAGAACAACGATTCCAATGCTTGCACCTACATGTTACACAAACTGATCAATGATTTTACCCTAATCAAGTATAAATCTATTGTAACTAAGCGGCCAGTTCTCTCTCAGGTAAAAAATGTAATTGCGCGGAAAATTAAGTTCAAGTTTGATGTTGGCCAAGTTGGAACTTAGCTAAACAAGATCGATATGTCAGAGTTATATCGTTCTACCAAGTCTTCATTGTCAGTGTTCTTAGTAGTTACTGAAGAGAGATTAACATACCAACGACAGGCATAACCCAAATGGACTTCTGATCCGGCACGCAAGCGCCATGCACCATCTGTTTTCCTCGTGGGCATGAACAAGTGTAATTTCCCAACGTGTTCTTGCATATCCCCGGACAAGGATAAGTAGCCCTGTCAAGACACTCATCGATATCTGCCATCAAACAGCTAAACTTTGTTAAATCTGTAACATACTCTTATACATGAAGAACAGGCCGGAAAAGAATAAGCAGGCGCAAAGCTGGACCTGTGCATCCACCCTCGATGTACGGATTGCCCTCGTACCCATCGGAGCACTTGCAGCGGTAACCGACCCGGTTCGTGGAATCGACACATTCACTGTTGCTGCTAACACATGCGTAGGGATCGGTCGTGTCTTCTCTAGCTTCCTGACATGACCGCGGTCTTATGTGCCAGTCCATCACGACCGGGACTTTCCCCTTGTACGTGTCGTTGAACACCGTCGATGAGAGATAAGTGGTGCTAAATTTGAAGGCAGGCACATTTTCCATCAGTACCATGTAGCTGCAGGGCCGGCCTCTGTCGGTCGTGTTGTAGTCCTTATTGAAATATGCTCTGTAGTAAGTTACATCTTTGGGGACGTCCGCCTGGCAGCAGCCGGTGCCGGCGCCGGCGCCGGCGCATGTGCCGTTTGTGATGGTCACATTATTGTTGCATGTTGAGTGGCAGCCTATTACGTACTGCATGAGTTATATGGGATCGTGTCGTTAGCTAGATCATCGTTTAGTTTCTCTCGCTAAAATGTTCAAAAATATACTTTGCAGTAAAAGTTTTTACAGATAAGTCGGACAGATCAATACAGGCAAAACTTATGGAAGTACTTACGGAGTTTCGTGTATCAGCTAGTTCATCTAAAATCTTATAAAAAGGTGGTTATCCACACTTTTAACAAGTATAGTGCTTCATTACTGTACGAAAAATCTAAAACAATGTACTGTCAATAGTGGAACATTGGTTGGTTGCAAAAATAGGCCTTCAATTGCCTTTACAATTCATGCTTTTCACTTTTATTTGTAGAGCATCAAAATACTGCTATAAGTCTGAAACAAAGTTTAATATTTATATAAACAAAACACCTGGTGATATTAAAGACATCTCCTTGGTTTTAAAGGTAAACAAATTCTACAGTAATTCACATTAATCGAAAGAAAAAGAGAAGAATTGGCTAGATGATAACGGTGCAAATTGATTGTATATAGATATTAGAGTTATATAATAAATACAATTATATTTCGATTATATAAAGTAGAGTTGTATATCAAAGATGGTTGTATTATAGTATCTCTTCGCGCAGTTGTATGGGTAAATCTGCTAGCTCAAAATGAAAGTGGACGTGAGTACGTTGTACTTACGGAAACACCCAGCATGTAAGCGAGCGTGTTGCACCCGATGACGAAGATCTTGTTGTCCACGTCCGAGAACCACTATGGCGTGTCGGTGAAATTCACCCAGTAACTGAAGTCCTGCTGCGTGCGGTCGGCCGGGTCGTAGCACCTCCCAGAGATCCACGTCTTCACCCAGGCTTTGCTGTCCAGGATGGAAATTTTCGCCACCTCGAACGGTCCGGCGAAGGGCCTTTGGGCGCCATCACCGTCCGCGGTCTTGTTGCAATGGAGCTGAAAGCCCGTGTGGATCGCGCACCCCTCCCCGATGCCGAACGGGTACGGGATGTCCACGGCTCCGCACCTCGTCGGGCAGCCTCGCCTCGCGGCCGTCGTCCGTGCTGGTCCATCTGCCGCGGCCGGCGTCGAGAGGGCAAACCAGAGCAGAAGCAGCAGAGACGACCGCAGCCGAAGCAGCAGTTGCGTGCGGTTCGCCATTACGACCTGAACTGAAAGCTCGGTCACTCCGGTGCTTGCCCCGTAGATTACTGAGCAAATGGTTCGATACTTCGATGGAATGGAAAAATATGTGAACCAACAGTAGTGGTTAGCTTATGTGATCAAGCCAAAGCGTAGTGCTATTGAAGAGGTCTAACAGGCCTGGGTACACGCACGTGGTCAACAAATTAATAATTAATGACTCGGCCATTTTGAATCAGTTTGGTGCCGAGAAACCACGTCGATCCTAAAGTAGTGTGGATCCACGTTTCGTCCGTAAGTCCTTTTTTCTAGCAAAAAAAGTCAATTTTTTAGAAGAACGTACGTCCGTGAGCCCATTGAACACAGTATCGATACACGCATGCGCAGTGGGATAAGTAAACATGAATCCGCGTGGGAATATATCATCCTCCTCTTGTTGGCACTCATGATAGAACCTCCTCTCTCAAAGACTATCGCCGCGACACTTGATGGCATCATCTTTTGAAGGACTGAAGTGGCGATCAGAGAGGAGAGGAGGATGAATGATCATAATTAAATTTTTTCTCTACTTAATGGATACAATACAATCAAAACCTCACTTGAAACACTCAAGCGTAGTGTGGCAAAACAGATAAAATCTTAGTCTTAAACTTGCTCGTAGGGTTGTGATGATCAAGATGATATTTGTAGTGACCCCTATTTTTACATAAATGCAAAAATGGAAATATCATGTGCATACAATACTAGTCCCATGATCAGTAGCTAGCATGCACATTTACAACAATTGATATCACATCCATACTCTTTATTATAAATAATAAAGGTAATATACATAATAAAGTCTTACAATTTATAGTAATGCAACGGAAAGAATCAAAATCTTGTAGTGTGCCTATCCAATCCCTCAGGCAACTGACAAGGCATAATTCCCTAGAAAAACTCGTTAACATTCCCGAATCCTGCGTCAATTAAGTTTTGTCGAGCTAATCTGATTCTTCACCTAAAAACAACGAATAAACAAGGGTGAGTACTTGCGTACTCAGCAAGACTTTTTCAAAACCTATAATATATGCAGGCCATTTCAAAGGAAAGACTTCTACGGTTAATTTGCATAATACCAATTTAATTTGTAAAACAAGTAGTAACTGCAAAACAGGATTTATAAAAGCAATTGACTGATACGAAAGTAATAAACAAGTAAAGTATAAGTAATAACTCACAGTCCTCCACGATGTGAGCATCAGGTCATCCATTGTCAACACAAGGCACAAATCTGAAACAATTCTTTTCCAACAAATATTTCCAATCCAATCCATTTTGAAAATATCAAAACTGCTAACTATGTGATGACTTTACCAAGTGCCCATGACTGCGGGCGCGGCTAATCGATTAGTTTTACACTCTACAGAGGTGTACAGCTTTACCCACAAGTCATGACATTTTCTTTTGCCGCATGTTTCACGCACCTTTGGCCTAGTGGCCAGAATGTTCATGACGAAAATCTTTACATTACCTAGGTTAACTTTGCACCAGCCGGGTGACGTTAAACCCATACTATGGTGTAAATGTTTGTACAGTAAATGATTAAGCATATCCATAGTATGGCGTACACCGTTGTATCAGCAAACGTTGCTCCCAACACCTCGGTGTGGGCGCCCCTCCAAGCAACTAGTCACTAAAGAAGCTCGTACTACTCCGGCCTTCCAATGTGCAAAGTTAAACTAGATAACTTAATTGGTTTAAGGCTGTCCCATACCAGCACTTGTGGTTGTACGGTTATCTTGGCCTGAAAACAACCCATAGTTCGGTCCTTAATCTGACACGGGCAATAATCTCCCCCTACATTACGTGCAAGTCCATGCACCTCCGGCTATTGCCAATAATTGCCCGCATCAAAACATAGTTTTATTTTCATTTTTAATCAAAATATCAATAACCATCGTCATGTCTCAATATTTCCAAGTTTCATCTGATCAATATTTCAATTTGATTTATCCCAAGTCTAAAGCGTGGTTAAGCATGATTATTAACCATCGCGTATACCCAAATTGACATCATATATTGTCTAACCAAAATTCTAGGGTTGTCAAGGTTCACATGTCAATACTAAGGAAATTTCATAAGACAGCAGGTATATCTACCAGTACCCACAAAGTAGCAGAGTTTAATGAATATACGATGCAATAAAAACATTTATAAAACTGGGATCAACATGGTCAAAGGAGGTGCTTGCCTTGCTTAATCATTGCTTACTTTAAGTCGAGGTTATGATCGATGAAGGCGACGATGCTATCAAAAATGTCGAGTTCTACACATTGATCAATGGAAATATAGCAAATAATAAACTTCAATAAGGGCAAAAAGAAAATAGATAGCAAGAACAAATAAAACTTCACAAGAAACAGGGATTGCTCTTTATGAATTTATTAATTTTATTTTATGAATTCAAGATGTAAAAATTGTTTAAGATTAAATAGAAATGATCATTTCAGGTTTAAGGTGAATTCTTACCTTTAATTAGGATTCAGATTCAAAGCAACATTTAATTAATATTCTAATTATAAAAGGCTCATCTATTGATTTAGGCTACTAGCATTATATATTTACATGATATTTGAGAAGATTCTGATGATACAAACTTCATAATTATTGATTTCTCATTTTTCTCTAAAATTCATTCATTCATATTGCGGTCTAAAGAAATGCGAACACTTAGGGCTATTAAGCTAGCTATCGAGATTAATATGCAAAATAGGGTGAAGTAAGATTCTCTCTTCGGATTACAGTAGTATAAACTTTGTAGTGTGTTTCTAAACTAGTTTTACTGACTTTAGCATTTAGACAAGTTATTGTATTAATTGATGAAATAGTCTAAATGATCACAATATTATCGTTAAATCGGCCAAGTTTTATTTTAAGTTTGTGACTTCGTCTTTCAAGATAATTGAACCATATTTCAGACATTAGCTAGGGATGGCTTTATGAGTGTTTTAGAACTAGTTTCATAGTATTTTGCATTCATCCGAGACATTGTTCATATGAACGATTACTAAGGTCTATTATAAATATAGTTCAAGTTTATACAAACATAAGTTATTTTTGCATAACTAGGGACTTTATGATTTTACTAATATTTATGAATTCATTTTACCATTATTTGATCTCATGAACTCAAGTTAATAACTATTTTAACTTCTTATGCATTTGAAAGACAATATATTTCCAAATCTTAATTCAATTCAAACTCAACCCTAAATGTTTTTGCATATCTAAGTTTATTACTGATTTTTGGAACTTATACAACCGGTTTTACACGATTTACATTTTATTTGAAAAAGATATTTATATTTGAATATTTAATACATTGAAAGCAATCTAATGATTCAAATTAAGTTAAAATCTAAATATCTTTATATGTTTGGGTTCTGAGGGTTTATGTTTTCCATAAAAATTAGTCATATTCAAATTTGAGCTTGTTTGCATAAACTTTGTATATAGCATCACTTAATTTATTTTTTAGTTTAATTTTATAATTCAAACAGAGTTTGTTATTTCAATATTTTTAATATTAAGAGTCCTCATGTGTTTATATGAACATATAAATTTATTTTATAATTTAAAGAATTATAATCTGAATATTTATAATGGTGTCATATTAAGGTTGATTTGAACTTTTAAATTTAAATAACATTAACTGAGTTTGAAGATTAAATATTTTGCACAAATGGGTTTCTCATAGGTTTAGGAGCTTGTATAAATTATTTCATCATTTTAGGATTTATGATACATAGTTTTTAAAAGACCATATTAGAGTTTATTCAAATTTCTATTTCAAATAAATTAAACCAAGCATGATAATTAAATATTTTTACATATTCAGGCTCCTAATGTCATAAGGATTCTAACAAAATTTACTTTGTTTAATTTGGAATTTGTTTGTAGAAATTTTATGTATAGCATATTTTTAATCCCATTCTTCAAATTTAAATTAAAATTATATACAGAGTTGAAATTCAAAATATTTTTGCATATTATGAATCTACATGAATTTATATGAATTTATAAATTTATTTCACTTCATTTTGACTATTAGTTCAAAAGTTACAATCATTTGAATATATTCGGGTTTGATTAAATACTGGAAAAATCAAGAATTTGCCAAAAACGGAAAGTACGCTTTCTCACCGAGATTACGCCTTCTGTTTTTGGGCTGGACCGAATTAAGGAGCTGACGAATGGGCCCGGAGTGGCAGCGACTCAACCGGGGAGGCAACGGCTGACAGCAGGGTCTCGCGCGACAGAGGGAGGCGGCACAGGACACTGACAAGCAGGGTCTCGGTGCTTTTCCTTTTTGTGAATTGATTTGTATAACTCCTTCCTTCGTGGAATTTTGGAGTTTGATGATTGGTTTGGAAACCTGTTGATTGGCAAGGCTTGAATCCTGTCATTTTTTTTTCTAAGTCTTTTGAGAGTTGAGCTTCCTTTGAAGTTTTCGTTGGCTTTTCTGGAAAGGAAAAATATGACAGTTAGAGTATTTTGTGGGTCAGGGTGATCCACGGTTATAAGTGGAGATTTGGAAATGGTGTTTGCGTAAGGTTATAAATGATTGTGTCAAAGAAGTAATAACAAGTTTGGTTGAGGAACTTGTTAATTAAGTTGATGGGATTCGATTGTCTAAATCATTGGAGACTTAGATAATTGATCTTTGTGTTCGTCATATAGTTAACGGATAGGAATTTTGGATGGTAGGTTAATTTGGGATAAAAGTTAACCTGTTTATCGTTGATGAGTTTTATGGGGGAGAAATTGTTAATGTTGGTAATAACATTTCCGACCACCGATGTAATTAGTCGACATGATAAATTCTGGAGAAAGTAATCCACGGAAGAGTGGTTATAAAATTTTGCTAAGTTTGTTGGGTTTTCCCAAAGGCGCTAAGTGTGGTTTTGTTGTGTTGCTTTCAATTGAGTGATTCTTCGATGTGAAGTTTTCCACTTTAGGTCTCAAGGTGAGAGAATTGGTTTATGCTGTTAAAAGAATAGAGTTCTCTTCGATCTTGTGGTTGTTCTTGAGGAATGACTGTGTAAAGTTTCTCTTTTCAGTTGAGTCTTTCCTGGTTGTGTATTTTACTTGCATCGATTTTAAAGTTGAGGAAAGTAGCTAGCCTTGTAAATGAAGCGAGATTTACTTTGCTCTCTAGTGTGAGTCAAGTGCGATTTTGTGTTATGTGGGAAATTGATTGGTGCCCTGTGAGGCTAATCATTTCGATAGTAAATAATGATTCTTGATCCTGTTGTTTCCAAGAGCAACGGTTGAAGAGATAAAAGTTGTGTTTTGATTCTTAAAGGATTCCGGTGTTAAATGGTTAGCGATAGTGTCATGTTCGGAATTGGTTAGAAGCTTGTTGGAATAAAGAATTCTGTGTGTGGCTCTTTGGTTAGAAAGGTTAATCAATGAGTGGAGATGTGAATCAGGGTTTTCTTGGTTCTTAGGGGATTTGAGTTTAGAACCCAGCTGTTCAATCGGATAGCTTGGGTGTTTTGATGATCTTTGGCTAGATGCCTAATAGAGGGTTGTGACTCGTGTTTTCCTGTCATCACGAGTTGGTTGATCTATGGTATGGAGTCTTAGAGAGGTAATTTAAGTTGGGTGAGTGCAATTGACTAGAGAAATGAGAAATTGAGTTTGGGAGTTAATATTATGATCTTCCGGGAAGGATCGTTGGTTGATTGGAGATTGTGTGTTGAAACGTTAAAGAAAAGTTGACAGTTTAGGGTTAGTCTTTGAGAAAGGCTTAACTTCCGAGTTTTGTATCGTGCGAGTTGAGGAGTTAGAGTGAATGTTGATTTGTTGAGGGATGAACGAGTTCAGTTGCTTGCTCCTTTTATTTGGTACGAGCTGTGGTTTGAGTTGTGGAGTTTTCTTTTGCGTGAGAAGTACCCAGCTTGTTCTTTATGGGCATACTAATTTTGACATTTCGGTTTCTGTTGCTCTTGTGGGTGAGTTTTGAGGTGTTCAGAATTCGAGGTCGAATTCTGTTGAAGGGGGGAAGAGTGTAATACCGTAAATGGTTTTTCAAGGTTTTTGGCCGGGGTGTTACAGATATATTGTTCACTGTTGGCAGATCTCTACATGCAATTTAGTGAGTACATGTAAAAATGTGTTTTTTCCCTCTGTAAGTTGACAATACCTTAGGTATCGCTAGCTTGTCGATTGACTTGGTTCGAAAGTATATACATATGCATCTTTACATTTTATCCGGCTATATGTGACAAAAAAGAAAAAAAAGGGCGGCAGACGTGCAGGCTGGACGATTTTGTTTTCCCCTCACCTAACCCTCTCTCTCTTCAGACAGGGTGTGGTGTCATTGGTGGGAGGCGGCGATTTTTCTTGTTCTTGGCGATTCTGCCGATGCTCTCGCACCTCTCCTGCCAAACTTCCTCCCAAACTCCCTCCCGTCGCCCCTCCAGTAGGCCCCTGGCGCCTCCCCTCCTCCTTGCTTCCGTCGCCCCCCCAACCGAAGTCGCCATGGCCGCCGCCTCAAGGCCTGTGGGCTGGCCTGCCTCCGCCTACATCTGGCGGCTCCTCAGCGCCCCTGCTCGCTAACGCCGCCTCCGCCCAGCCCTTCTCCGACGCGACTCCCCTCGTGCGGCTTCCTCGGTGATGCAGCCCTCCCTCGGCCATGCCCCCATCTCCTCTTTCTCCATGGGTGTGAGATTGGAGGTATACCTTGTTCTTGGGGAATTTTGGCATGCTTGTGAGGTGTTTCTGATAATGCCTAGAAGGTTTAAGGTTGTTGATTGTGCTTGTGCATATATTATCTTGATTAGTTGGTGAAATTACAAGTAGCGTAGTACTTGAGGTGATATTCGTGCTAGTGTTTGTGGAATGTTATTCCAGCATTTATGTGTGTAGGATATCCCGTAAGGAATTTTCTTGTGATACTGCATCCTAGTTCTTATGCATTTGGTTAGATATGCTAGAAATCTGTTTATTCAATGTTTATGAATTGATAGCTTTTATCATTTTTGAGCTATCTGCTGGTTATGCTTGTGATCTTGATTCCCATTAAATTGTGACTTGAGGTAATTAGCATTAGATCTCATGTATTGGCATGTTTGAAGCAGGGTGCAGTGCATAGATGTGTAAGATGAAAGTTTTATGATGATAGATGAGAGTGAAATTAATCAGTAGTTGTTTCTTCTCTGTGCTTCGATTTCTGATAATTCATGTGTGTGCTCTAGAATTCATTTGCGTATGGTCATCTAAGTCTATCCTCTGTGCAATGTGATCTATAGAAGTATATGCATGTATTTGGAAAGTGAGGTGTAGTATGCTTTACTAACTTGATTTCATGAGATGAAATTATGAGAGACATCAAATTTGCATTTCTGCTATGGGTCTGCCAACTTCATTGCTTTGTCCTGTAGGATGTAGCTTTTATACCTTATATATAAGATTTATACTACTGCATGAATTGAAAATTCAGGTCCCTTTTTCCAAATTGTGGTGTGTTACCCCTGGTTTGTCGAGCATGCATTTAAGTGGTTATGAGAGATGTTTTGGTTGCGATTGTAGATGTGAATGTGTAGAGTTATTTTCTTCTGTCGCTTGTACCGAGTGTGCATGAATTTGAGTTGGATGAATATTGTTTTATTTGCAGGGGAGGTTTCTGTCGGGAGTGGCCTCAATCGCATGCCACTCCATTCTTTCGTCGGTAAAGGCAAGTGCATTGTATCAGTTCTAACTTAGGTGGCCACTAGGTTTTACAATAATATCGTCATCCATGTGTTGCTTTAACATTGTCATGTTTGATTTTCCATGTGATACGATGAATGAGAATAGTTAATTGGTTATGCTTTTATTTAAAACGAGTTTATATGCAAGTGTAACCCGTATATTTCTTATACTATCTAGTTGATTGCTTGGGTTAGGTATATGCTTACGCTACGATTTCATTTGTGTTGATAAGTACGTCTAGTAGAGTAATTGTCTTTTGATGAAAAGGTTAAGTAATTTGATGCAAGTGCATCGTTGATTGAAACGATTCGTGTCGAAAGTTGAATGTCATGATACCTTGCGATTATGAAGAGCTATCGTTTGAGTGTCATACTATTATCACTAGTATGATAGGATAATGTGAATAATGAAGTAATGAGGTTGGATTAATAAGAATGGATGTTTTGGTGATCATGGAAATGAATTATGATTTTAACGGGAGTATTAATGATAATTGTGATCATGTAGATATGAGTGTCGAAAATATGAAAATGAGAGTTGAGAATATGAATATGAGTGTTGAGAATAGGAATATGATAGTTGAGAATATGAATATGAATGTAGGGAATGCGGATATGAGTATTGAGAATATGGATATGAATGTGAGGAATGGCATTTGCATATGTGCATTCATGAAAAGTGCATTGAGCTGTAGGCGGAGAAAGTCATACGGAATGTATGACTAATCCGTGTGCTCGGAGTTCCTACTCGTAGTCCCATCTATCGGGCGTGGATGGGAGCGGTATTAGTGTAGGACCCGCCATCGGTAGCGGGCAAGTCCTGTTTTGCGTGCCCTTCCACGGATGGTTGGGTTCGAGGGCACGATCGACGGGTGGTGCTCGGCAATACCGGTATGTGCCAAAAAAGAGATGAGACATGCATAATGCATCATGTACAATGTTGATTCATGTGAATGAAGGAATGGTTGCACTGCATTATTTAACATTTCATTGCGCTGCATTGAAATCGTTGATTGTCGATTTATGTGAATGGAAGCATAGTTGCGTTGCATTATTTAACATTTCATTACGGTGCATTGAAATTGTTAATTTTGATTTATGTGAATGAAAGAATGGTTGCATTGCATTATTTAACATTTCATTGCGCTGCATTGAAATCGTTGATTGTCGATTTATGTGAATGGAAGCATAGTTGCGTTGCATTATTTAACATTTCAATACGGTGCATTGAAATTGTTAATTGTTGATTTATGTGAATGAAAGAATGGTTGCATTGCATTATTTAGCATTTCTTTGCACTGCATTGAATGGTTAATTGTTGATCTTTGGGAATGGAAGAGACAAATTGAGGATTAAGTCGTGGACTCATTCAGAACTGATTATCAAGGCATGGGTACTGGTTACTTATGTTTTTCTTTTGAGTGGAGTTGGCTGTGGTAAGTGAAGGTAGGTACTGCTTCTTGTACTTGGTTATTTCATTTAAGTATTGGCTATAGTAAATTCTAAGTAAATGGAACCCAGTTAAATGTATTATGTTTCTTTATTGTTGCACTTTGTTGAGTCTTGGACTCACGCTTGCTTGATTTCTTGTTTTAGGTACCTTGAAGCTGGCTCGTTGGGTTGGGAGTAGTACACGTGCACGACTTCGGTCTCCAACAATCGATTTAATTGATTCATTAAGTCTGGATGTAATTATTGTGGTTGTAATGTGTTGTCGTCGTGGTGGAGTTTGTTAAATTATGTTGGTTGTGCGATTGATTAACTAAGGACCTGCTAGAATCATATCTTAACTGCAAATGTTTTCTGTCTGCTGAGTGGATGTCCTACTTTCTAGCGAGGTCATGCCGAAATTTTCTAAATTTCAGTGACTTAGTTTTAAGCTGGTTTAGAGAGTCTTAAGGCCGGTTTCAATCTTGTATTAGAGGTAAAAGGTTTAGTGACTCGTTCGTTGAGTATTTAGTTCAATGGAACTTACTTGTCGAGTTTTTATCTCTTGGGTCTTGTTAGAGACACTCTGGACAAGTTTGGTTCCGAGGTGTTGTAAGCGTCATTTAGGGTCTTTTGGTAGCATTTGCGGTGCGTTTGGCGCTGGGGTGTTACAAGCAGGGTTAGCTCGGGCTCGCGATTTCGCACACGGGGATGGTCTCCTTGGTCGCTGGCGATACAGAAAAAGGGTGCGCCACCGGAAGGGGGCGGCGGTGCCATGGACAGCGGGGAAAGCTCGAGAACCACAGCTCCTCTTGCTTCATTTTCACCATGGTAAGCATCAGTGTGACATAAGGACTCCATTTTTGCACTTAATTAGAAGGAAGAGTATGCGGGAGAGGGGTCTCACCGTTGTAAGTTCAACCTTCATTAGTAATGGTTTTGGTGTTAATGACAAATCTAATATTGTGATTATCCATTTAATGTGATCTTGTTATTAGTGACAAATCTTATATCGAGACTAACGTGTTTATTTAGAATATCTTTGATTAGTCTCTTCACATTGAAAAATGGAAAACCCGAGGTATGTATGCGTATTCATCTTAGTATTATTTGCATACTTTGGAGTCAAGTTAAAGTATGAATGTCCCCATTGTATTAACCACAAAATGTGCACCATGTCCACCAATCCATATATTACATGGATGCACATACTTAGGGGGAGTTTGTAGTTTAACTTGCAAGTCTCTTTGTATTGATCGATTCTTTATTGACACATATAAAGATCAAGACAAAGAAACTAAATCCTTGAGTATATATTTGAATTGCCTAGTTATTAGTATACTCATGGTAATATAGGATATACTCCAATATGATCAAATTGAATATGTGCATATTATATCCAAGTCAATCATGCTTATGCACATATACATGTGGGGTGTATTCTATAGTTGATGATTTCGAGTAATGATCATTTCTATACAATTTACATATAATGGATCATTACTTCTCATCAACATGAGTATATGAAAACTTGTGTAGTTAATATATACTCATATCAATTTAAATGATAATGTAAATTGAGTTCATTTGTCGTGTTAATTAAAGAACATTTCATCATGTGTTGATGGTGTTCCTTGATTAATTAGGGACAAATGAATAGCTCTTAAGTATAATGAAGCATGTGTTGCATTATTGTACTTAAGACACATTTAATCATTCAAATTGATTTAGGTTGTGCTCAATCGATCTAGAGGCATCCATTATGTGTTAATGGAGTGCAAGAGATAATTGAGACAACCATGCATCTTGGACTAATAAGTTTCATGAGTTATGTCTGAGTTAGGTCCAAAGATGAATGAGATGATGAAAACGGGACAAGGACGGCATCATGAGTTGATGGGCGTCAAGAGTGGATCCCGAAGAGGAGTCGAGTGATATCCCGGGGGAGCAAATATGCGAAGATTATAAAGACCCCAAAGGGGATTGCGCGCGGCGGCAAAGGTATAACTAGATAGGCTAAGGACTTTTGTAGTCTTTGAGTCTAAGGTTTTACCGCCGTACTATTAAGAGGGGTTGCCTCTTTCGCTTGAGCTTCATCATGTGTTGATGATCTCAATCCACGTTCACTCAAGCTCAAATCTTGTTGATTTGGTTTTTGCATAAGGGTTAACCATTTGGCATGTGTTGCAAATGAGTTAAGCTTATGTTTGGTTGTTTGGTTTATGCTCCGATTTGCATGTGTTGCAAAGAGGAAGAGCATTTGCTTTGGTTTTCGCATGTTGCTTTGATTTGCATGTGTTGCAAATAGGATAAGCTATATGCGTTGGCTTTTGCGTGAAGTTCACTTTTGCATGTGTTGCAAATGTTGAAGTTTCATGCTTTGGTTTCGCAAAACATCTTTCTAAAACCGTGTGATTGCTTGGAGCTAAGTTTTGCATGTGTTGCAAAAGGAGAGAGCTCAAGTATGATTTGTGATTGTGTGATTATATGGAGCTAGAGGCTTGCATGTGTTGCAAGTAGAGAGCTCGTACATGGGATTTGGTTTTAGTGTGATCGGTTTGTTTTGGTTGCATGGAACTAGAGAATTGCATGTGTTGCAATTAGAGAGTTCATGCACCATGATTTTATGTTGTTTGGAGCTAGACTTTTGCATGTGTTGCAAAGAGTAGTGCTCAAGCATGAAATTGGTTTATTGAGTTATTTGCAAGTTCGTTGTGCGAATAAACTGAGGTTTATGAGTCCGGAATCCCGAGAGCATATGAGTGGGGCTTGCAACGGGTGTTGGCAAGTTGACCGGGTCTTGTGTTGACCTTCACATGGCTAGGGGGATTAATCTCATAAACTCGAGTTTGATTTGCTTAATACGTTTTGCAAATAGATCTTGAGTTGGATTTTGGTGAAATGTGTTTTCGCCATTTGAAGTTGGTTGCGGTTGTGCAAATATGTTTTGCAAATAAGCGTTGGAGTTATGCGTTTCGATCCTAGAGCATGTGTTGGCATTTGCAAATGTGTTTTGCAAAGTGTCGGGATCATGTGTTGATCCTTACATGGCTAAAGGGTTGATTGCGTAAGTTCGGTGTTTGTTTGCGAAATGTGTTTTCGCAATTCGGTTGAATTCTTTGAGCGTGAGCTAAATTGGTGCAAATGTGCTTTGCACGGGTGTATGATCATGTGTTGATCATCTAGAAGCTCAAAGAAGAGTATTTGGTTTTTCGTAGAAAAAGGTTACAAAAAAATTGGAGTTGAGGCGCCAGGCGGTTGGACCGGCCTGGGCGGTGATCGGACCGGTGCTTGGTTGGACCGGCCCGGGCGGTGCAACCTCTGCGCGTGCCTTGCGGCTGAAGTGGGCGATCGGACGGCCGGTCGTCGGACCGACAGATGTCGGACCGCCCGTCGGCTTGATTTTTCGGTGTGCTGATTTTTGAATGCGTTCTTGGTGGTGTTGGGCGGTCTGACCGGCGAGTCCGTGTGACCGACCGGGTGGTGCGACCGGCCCGATGGCGGTGCGACCGGCCGTGCAACGGTCCGAAATCCGACCGTTGCCCTGTGAGGGCCGGTCGGACCGGGTGAGGTCCTGTTGGACCGGATTTTTGCTGTTTCTGCCCATTTCGCCCCCAAACGGCTAGTTTCTTTGGTGGAGGCTATAAATACCCCCTTGGGGGGCTTGGGGGCTGTGTTGTTGCTGTGTTTGAGTGTTTGGGTGAGGTGTTGCATGTGTTGCACACTCCCAAGTGATTCTTGAGTGGACTAATTGCATGTGTTGCAATTAGGAGTGGTTTGAGTGAGCTCATGTGCATGTGTTGCACTTGAGTGAGGTCCTTGTGCATGTGTTGCACTCGGTGATCGCCGGAGCGTATGTGTTGTGCTCGATGAAGGTCAAGCGGAGGAGCGGCCTATTCTCTTGGAGGTTGCCGACTCCTAGACAGCGTAGGCGTCGTGCGCGGGAGCTCTCGAGGTGTGAGAAGCCCCGGCGAAGTTTGTGAAGGTTCGGGTTGAGCCTACGCGCGAGCGTGAAAAACCACGACTAGTGGAAAGAGGCGGGTGCTCGAGCGGGAGCCGGTCCAAGTGTGGGCTTGCCTCAACGTGGACTAGGGGAGACCGGCTAGTCTCCGAACACCACGGAAAAACATCGGTTGTCTCTTGTCCCTTTACTTTCAAGCATTTACATTATTGTACATTTATTGATTGCTTGAATAAGAATTGCTTAGCATTATTGATTTGATCAATTTAGCAATTCATACATAGAGACATAATTTAGTTAGTGCACATAGTGAGCCTAGTTGGTTTAGGCTTTAAATTGTCAAAACCTAGTTTATCGCTTCCGCATATTAATTGATTAGGTTTTGACATAGGGGTGGAGTAGAGCGAATTGTTAGTGAGCGATCGAATTTTTATAATCGCCTATTCACCCCCCCTCTAGGCGCATCCTCGACCCTACAACCGTGCGCCATGGGCGGCAGAAGAAGGAGCATGGTTGCGCGGCTCACCGGAGAAGGTAAGTTCAAATTGGCCGTGGGAATAGGTTCTAGAGTACACAAGGAAGCTTTAGGGCTGTCGGTTTGGGCTGATTCGAAGTGTGGAAGAATTGCGGTGGAGTTTCCCCTTTTCGGGTCTTGCCGGGCTTGGGGAAGAAGATGAGGTTTTGCTCCTACAGGAGAAGGTCAGGGCGAGTGAAAATGGCTTGTGATGGTTCCTGGGAGATTGGTTGTGCTGGGTTTTGTAGCTGAGTCGAGTCGGTTCGGGATTGGCTTCAAGTGGACGAGAAATGGTGAGGTGGTTCTGGCGATATTTGCCGTGGCAAGGATTTGCAGCGGAAATGGTTGCCGTGGCAAGCTTTGGCAGGAGAGGCACTGTAAGTTGGCGCAGCGCACTCTGCCCAAATCTCGCCGTGGCAAGGTTTTGACGGACGAGGCTTTGCCGTGGCAGCAATTCGGCCGGGGGGGTGAGAGCGGCCGAGGCTTTCACGGGAGATTCAGCGCACGGCAAGGGCACAATAGCTGAGATGATGCTGTGGCAGAGGGCTGGCAGAGGTGTCGGCCTCGGGGCTCGGGTTGCGGCACAGGTGAAGACAAACCAGAGAGGCGGTGCTTGGGCGGCTGGCTCTGCCGATCTTTCTGGTGCGAGAGACAGAGAGGAGGAGAGGGGTGAGGAAGAAGAAGCTGACGAGTGGGCCATGGGGCCACTCGGCAGGGAGACAAAAGAGGAAAGGCTGTGCTGGATGGATGACAGGTGGCAAATCCTGTGGTCAAGATTGGAGTGACTCAAAAGGAGAGGCTGAGGTCAGCTTAAATCTTCATACTGAAGCTATCAAACCGACTCAGGTTTTTATAAAACTTTATCTGAGGTTTGCGGTGAGTATAGAGACTCAGGCAAATTTGTAGATAAAAATTCCTTGTGGATATTTTATTAGAACTCGACAATGCATTAATTGAATTTTTATCATTCCATTTTATATTTAATTGAAGTCCAAAATGAGTTATTATTTTATAATAATTTGTATGAACATCTTAAATATCATTTTACATCTTCAGTAAAATTGTTAGAATTTTATATTTGATATTTAAATTCTAACATTTCTGAAATTACTATTTACAACTTTATTTGTTTTCTATTTCTGAATTTCTAAAACTTCAAATGTAAGTTTTTATTTATGATATTTTTACCAGAGATAGATATGAGTCTTAGGTCAGCATGGTAAAAAAATATCAACTTGAGGTAAGATCTGGATACTTCTACAAAAATCTTACATGGCTTCAAATAAGATTTCTTATCTCAAGATCATCTCATGTTTTCTTTTTATTTTAATTGTTCAGATTTTCTCAATTATCATGATTTGGTTCTGAAGATATCTTGAGTGATCTGAAATTTTTAATATTATTTTTGTTGATGTTTTACTTTTTACTTTCTTACTTTTACCATTTTACCATTTCATTGCTTTTATCTTTTCCTGCAAAAGCAAAAGCTCAAGAAATTCAATCACGCAAGAAAAATCAGAAAGATGGAAATTCAAATCAAGTTCTCATTTCATACTCATTTTGATATTTTATTTGTTTTGATAATAATGATCTTAATTTATAAATCTTTCTTTTCATTAAGTTTATAATGGAAGAAATGAGGAAAGAATATTGTTTAAAATCAAAATCTTGATTTTAATTAAACTTTTAATTCATTTCCATTTTCAAATATAAAACTTTCATTTTTCTTTATTTTTGAATTTAGTGGGCTGTTACAATATTGAATGTTTTCTCACTTGTCACAGCAAGTAAAAACACAAGAAACAAAAAACTCGAACGCAATCTACAAAAATTTCTCAATGATTAAGCAAAAATATCGAGTTCTTGCAAAAGATTGCTTAGATGATGAGAATATGATCTAAAGAAGATATATCCATCAATCAATCATCCTTGGCATACAATCCACAAGCATTTAGAAGGAGGTGAGACAAATCCAAATGTGTGGGAAGTAAATTGCAAAAATTTAAATTACAGAATTTAAATGCCGAATATAAGACATAATGTAAATGTTGAAATTAAAATCAGAAAAGTAAGGAATTAAAATTTTATTTCTTGAGAGGAAGGTTTACAAAACCTCACAATAAGGTGGGCAAACATTAAAGGAGCACATAAAACCTATAAGAGGGGAGAGCTACCCCTACCCCTCTCTTTATATTACTCTTGAGTCATCGGTCACCTTTGGATGAGTTCTACTTGGCTCTCAAAAAACCTCATTAAGGATTGTGATTCACTTAAACTAACTTGACCGCTACTCTATCCTCTAAACCGCAATTTAACGGCTCTCCTTAATCTGAGTAGCTTCAAGTTAGCAACTCACCGGTCATCCTCCGCCTCTCCAAGACCTAGTATCATTGTCCTGCAACCATCAAAAACAAGAAAACCCATCACATATCAATGTCCAAAATAATATACAATAATTATCCAATTGCTAAAATTAAATCATATTTCTAACTCAAATACAGTTAAATACTCATCAACAATATAGTTAGACCTCCACATGATCTTTCATCTTTAGCCCTGTTTCCTCCTTA
The DNA here is from genome assembly GCA_036346375.1 of Guadua angustifolia. NCBI lineage: Eukaryota > Viridiplantae > Streptophyta > Magnoliopsida > Poales > Poaceae > Guadua > Guadua angustifolia. The sequence goes on along the minus strand of CM070516.1, from coordinate 37,654,476 downwards.
TTCACTTTCTCTCAAACACAAATAAGTTTTTGTCCTTAAATTTTCCTCTAAGTTTTTTTAATAAAAAGTATTTTTAACCATTTTCAAAAGTTTTTGGTTCAATTTTTTTTGAATCAAACGTTTTTTAATTGAAACTTATTGAATTGAAAGTATTTGATGTAGAAATTTTTTGAACTGAAAGATTTTTGAAATTGAAAGTTTCTAACTGAATTTTTTTATCTGAAATTTTCAAACCAAAAAATTTTGAATCGATGGTTTTTGAACTAAATTTTTTTAAAATTTACCGTTCTGAAATTTCGCCACTTGAATTTTTTATTTCAAAATTTCCAAGATAAAATTTTCCTAGGTCAAAGTTCTCGATTTGAATTTTCCCGGTTGAAAGATTCTCGAGATGAAAATTTTTGAATTGAAAGTTCCCGGATTAAAATTTAATAACATGAAAATTTCCTAATTTGAAATTTTAGAGCAATTTGAATTTTTTTGAGGTGAAAATTTCTAATTTGAAATTTCCATACTTTGGTCAGTAGGCACACAGCCGAGTCGTAGAAAGACTAGGAAGCACTGAGTCTTTCTTGACAACACTACCAAAAGTCTAAAATACAGGTCCCAAGTTTTTTTTCTTTTGTTTTGTTTTTGTGTGGAAAAGGTCCAAGTCTTTCGTAGTAGGGACTAGCTAGGGGTATAACAAACTAATACACCTTCCGTTCCTGAATACATGATATTCTATCTTTCAAATTTTGTACCTAAATACATATCATTCTACAATTTCTAGATGACTTTTTACTATTTTTTTCTATACCTATCCCATTTAGCTATATCTAATATCAATTACTACTAAGGACTAGAGTAATGTAACGCCACATAATTTTTGTCTTTAAAAACAAAGGTTAAAAGAATAAATATTATTGGATTGTATGAATTTTAGAGAATAATTTAATTTTATGAATTTTCTAATATTTTATTTTTTTGAATTTTAAAAGGTATTTTTCTATTTTAGAAATTTAAAAGTACTTTTGTATAAACGTAAAACCACATTTTATATGGAAACAATTTTATTATGTTAAAATGCCCCATTTAATTTCTCTAAAATTTTATAAAATTTTCAAGGATATTTTAGTATTTATCAATGATAAAAGGTATTTTTTATCATTTAAAAATAATTACTGTGTAAAATAATAATATAATATTGCTTATTAATATTTTATTCATGCTTTAATTATTGAAGTCGGTATCTCTTAATATTCCCAAATTTATGAGAATTTATTTGCTATTTTTTGGATTTAATCTTATTTTTCTCCTCTGAATTTTTCGTATAAAAATAATTATTTTTAGAATTATTTAATTAATTTAGGAATTAAAAAATAAAACCTGTTTAGATTATCAGAGCTGATTCGCTTCCTTCACCTATTAAATCACTCTGGTACCACAGCACCTAACCCGCATTAAATCCAACAGTTTCAACCCATTAAATTCCGCAAAGTGTCACTATTCTAGCCGTGACACGAGTGAGTTTTTCTTCTAGTTATTGGTAACTCTGATTTCCCTATAAATTGAACCACATCTTCCTCGCCGTATTCCCCACACAGACCTCTTTGAGTTTTTGCAATCCACATCCGGATCCCCATAAGTATAACCCTTTTTTCCCAAACTCCAGTGAAATTTAGGCGAGCTCTCCTGACCTCTGTTGAGGCTAAAATTTTTGCTGGAGCTTCCCTTCAATGTTGTCTACAACATAGTTCAACATTTTTTTTGGAATATTCACTTCAGAGCACGGCGGCCAACCCTTTCTTCTCCAAGTCAAGCGAGCATTGAAATTTCATCATTTCATGTGAGGTTCAAAAGATTTGATCTCCTTCGTTCTAAGTCTGATTGAACTCATTTTTCTTCCAAAATTCATGTAAAATCCTAATATACCTATTTATGCTAGTTTTAGATTTTATTTGAATTTATCTATTTTTGAACATTTAGATTTCGGAGTGCCAAAAAAGTACCACATCGGCAACTCAGAGTACTAGTGCATCGTGCAAGGCAAGTTACGCCTTTGATCATGTTGATTCTAGATTTTAAATTATATTTTGATTGAAATTACTGCATGCATAATTTTATTAGTATAATTTAAATTCTATATTTAAACAATTCATTACATCTAATTTGTTTAAACAACATCTTATCCCTTCCGATCCGCGCCCGGGAGGAGAAGCCGCTGGACGTCCGCTGTCGTTCCCTTCGCCCCTCTTTTCCCATCAGGACGCGACGACGCCCGGAACGGGAACTCGTTGGAGGTAGTCTTACGACCTGAACTGAAAGCCCGGTCACTCCGGTGTTTGGGCGGTTGTGCTTGTGCCTCGTAGATTATATATGACAACCAACTACTAGTTGGATGGAATGGAAAAAGACGTGAACGAACACTAGTGGTACACTTATGTGATGAATTAAGCCAAAGCGTAGCGCTATTGAAGTGGTTGGGTACACGCACTTAGTCAACAAATATCTTATCTATTATACGCGGAAGAATCCTTGCGCAATGAGGGCCACCACGTCACAACTTTTGCGAATATCTTATCTATTATACGCGGAAGAATCCTTGTACAATGAGGGTCACCATGTCACAACTTTTGCGGAAAAGCCCTTCGAAAAATCTGAAATCGTGGAAAGGTCCCTCTGGAGGCCCTCCGTATGCGGTCGCATTTTTACGCCCGCCTCGAGCTTCTTGCACGTCCCCGGTTTCGTCCGTTCCACCGTTCCGTTCCGTTGCTGTTGGTGCCGTCGCTGGTTTTTTCTCCGCCAACGATTCCTGCAGCGTCGGTTCGGTCCATTCGCTCCTCGTCGACTCTCTCGTTCTTACTCTCTCGGTCCCCCAGCTCTTACTCCTCCCGACGGTACGACGCTCTCCTCTCCTGTTCTTGCCCTCTCCGCCCCTCCGGCTCTCGCTCCTCATGATGGTATGGATCAGCTCCCGTTGGCTCCTCCTCACCAGTGTGCTTGTCGCCCCTGCCCCCCGATTGTACCTGGGTTCATCCCACTTGCCCTCGTGTACTCTTTTTGCACCCCCTCAATTGTGATAGGCCTCATCATTCTCCTGCTTCGGCGTCGGTGCTTTCGGTCGGGTTTCAGCTTGCATGCCACAAGCCGTGCCCCCTGCCCTCTCCGTCATTTGGTTCTTCTGGTTCTTGGTCCTACCCTCATGTCCTCTTCCCAGCGATTGCCTCCCCTTCCTCCGTGCGCGTTGTTTTAACTATCGTGTTTCCTTTGTGCTCTTTTGATCTTTGGTTACGCCCTTGTGTTTTGGGTTCTTTTGTTCTTGGCGCGACTTTATTCCCAGTTCTTTTGATTCTTGGCCTTGCTCACGCTCCTTTTTCGCTGCGATTTCCTCCTTTTTCCTTTGTTCGCATTGTTTTAGCTCCCATGCTGCCTCTCTGACCGGAGCTCGCTCCTTTACTTTTGTTTTTGTTATTTTGTTTTTGGTTCTATTGCTCTTGATTCGTGTTTGTTTCATTCTGATTTCTCGCTCTCCTGCCTCTTTGGTTGCCCTGGTCTTCCTAGCCTTTGTTCTCCACTCTCCCTCACGCCACACTACCTAAGAGGAGAAAGGGACCTTCGCCAAATCGCCGTCGGCCGGACCCAATGGACCGAGCTTGCTGGCGCCAGATTCCACGCCGAGCAAGTCCTCATCGTCTCCCTCTCCGGTCCCCCTATTGCACACAGCCATGAGAAGCAGGGAGCTAGAGAACAGGGTGGCTGCTTGACCAAGAATCTCTACGGTAATCCTACTATTTTTCTGCTCTCACAGTTTCCTAGTTTGGATTTAAACAGTGCCCAGTGCAGATTATCAATCGAGGCATTAGAATGGTTCTTGCCTCTTTCCCTCTCTTGGTCCATGTCTCCCGAATGTGTTCATTTGCTTTGCACTACACAGTACCGTGCCCTGCCTAATCGAATTATGGTGAACGACATCTGCCCCTTTTCCCCCCTTTTTTCCCCTTTTAGTTTCAGATGAACTATCTGGTTCTTTGTGTTCTCTGTAACACCCCGACGCCAAACGCACCGCGAATGCTACAAAAACCATTTAAAAGACTGACACCTCTATGAGAAGACTGAAAATGAATCCAATCTTTAATCCCTTAAAGCGGCTTAAAACTAAGCCACCGAATTTACAAAATTTCGGCATGACCTCTCTAGAACAGAGGACATCCACTCAATGAGACAAAAGAATGATAGCAAATCATATAATATATCAATCACTCAAAATAGGAAGAAACATTCTAGCGGTCCTTAGTTAATCAATCAAACCCCAATAGAAGTTAAGAAACTACAACACGATGAACAACATATTACAACCTCATTAATTACATCCGAATTATTGAATTTGTTAAATAAATTGTTGAAGACCAAGTCGTGCACGTGATACTACTCCCAACTGCATTTAATCACTTCAAGGTATCTAAAACAGGAAGCAAACAAGCGTGAGTCCAAGACTCAACAAAGTGCAACAATAATAAAAAGTAATGAATTCAACTAAATTAATTTTACTCTAGAATTTAATATAGCCATTACTAAATGGAAATCAACCAGTAAAAGAAGCAATAACTAACTCCACTTACCACAACCAACTCGAAAACATAACTAAATCTTACCCCTGCCTCAATAAACATTTCTGGATGAGTCCACGCCTCAATCCTCAACCTGTTCTTCCCATTCTCATCAATCCCATTTATCAGTTGCAACACATAATGCACTGGAATGCGTTTATGCTTTCATGCTCAAGTGCACAAAACATACAAAAGAAAAAACTCATATCCATACATCACAATCAACTCATTAAACATGATTCATCATTGTCAATGCAATACAGATGCACATATGCCATACAAAAGAAGAATCTCATATCCATACATCACAATCAACTTATTAAACATGATTCCTCATTGTCAATGCAATGCATATGCAAATATGCTTGCATGTTCATATGCTCATTTCATTTCACAATTCTCATGTATATGATGCATCATGCATGTCTGTAGTGACCCCCATTTTTACATAAATGCAAAAATAGAAATCTCATGTGCACACAGTACTAGTCCCTGGATCAGTAGCTAGTACGCACATTTACAATACTTGATATCACATCCATACTCTTTATTGCAAATAATAAAGGTAATTTATACAATAAAATCTTACATTTCAGAGTAATGCAGCGGAAAGAATCAAAAGTCTTATAGTGTGCCCATCCAATCCCTCAGGCAACTGACAAGGCATAATCCTTAGAAAACTCGTTTAACATTCCCGAATCCTACGTCAAATAAGTTTCGTCGAGCTATTCTGATTCTTGACCTAAAAACAACGAATTGAAAGTGCATCTAGGCACTTATGTTATTTTGGTGATTAATGACAAACGCATATAATGACAATCTATATAATTGTGTAAATGCTTAACTAAGTGCTTAACAAATGACAAACCTCTAATATGATTATATTGCTATGAGACTAACATGTTATTGCCTAGTTGAGTATCGGTCTCATCTATTTAGAGGAAAATCAAGTAGGATGGTTAAGCAAAGAATAAGGTATGCAATTTCGTATCCATTCTTTATTTGTTATTGCATTCCTTTTATGCAAATGCATAGTGAACTCCAAGTAGCATGTCGATTATATATATGCATGCACATTGGTTCATGTCATATTTATTTGTGCATATATATTCACTTGAGTTCATTATGTACTTTGATTTTAGTATACATATATTGACTAGAGTTAAACTTCATATTAATATAGATTGACTTGGTGCATGCATGTTATAGTTGTATATCTTCTCATGCACTTCTCCTAGTGAAGTTTAACCTAGAGTTGGATCACATATTTACTCTTGTTCCGAATATTAGTTGCACATGTACAATTCGTGTATATTCTTCATGTGCTTCATTTAAAGTAAAGACTGTGATCTTTTGCCATGCTTTAATTGTTTCGTCATATTGGCAATTATCTCTCTAGTACATATAGATCAATCACATATTCATCATGATGTACTTAGTAGAGAACATTTTTTATGTCAAGTGTTTCCAGTTATATTATGCTTCTTTATATGAAACACTTGTTGTAATCAATTGCTCACAAATTATCAACTCATTTATATCTATTGAGCTTTTGGGACTAATATCTTTCATGAGTGGTTTGTAAAGAATTAGGTCCCGTGCGTGTATGATGACCAAGATATCTTGGAGGATGATCGTTAAGCCGAGGTCAACAAGACGGCGGTGTCACCAAGAGTTGAGGACTAAGTCAAGATCGACTTGGCGTGGAGATCGTCGGAGAGGATGATCAAGTCAAGGTCGATAGGACGAGAGTCTCATGAGGTGAATCGAGTCAAGTTGGATAAGGCGAAGAAGTCATCAATCATTTGGTAAAAGACATCATGCACATTGCATCCACGGGAAGTCGGCATGGGATTGAATGTAAGACTTAGATTTCTCGTTTGAATTTGAGTCTAAGGATTGCCGTACTATTAAGAGGGATGCGACGTTGAATGACTTTTAGATGTGTCAAGTGCTCAAATGATCCATCCTTGTGAAATTTAGAGAGTGTGGTATTGGTGGTGCCGAAAGTGAGAATTGTAGGTCTCTCTTGGATTCTTTGTGAAATCTGGATTTATCCTTTGAGATTTGGGTAGTGAGACCTTGTTATTTGTGTAGCCCTTGTTCTTAGCTTTCAATAGAGTCCAAAATCACTGAAATCGAGTCCGAAATCAAAAGTTATGCCCGTTTTCGTCGGGCTGCTTCAGGCTGATTCGGACTATCCGAAGTGAGTTCGAATGTCCGATGTTGACATCGGATAGTCCGATGTGGACTTAGAAAATTTTGTGAAACGTCTTTGAAAATGGGTTCTCTCTGGAAATATCGGATAGTCCGATGTTGATATCGATAGTCCGATGTTCCAATATCGGATAGTCCGATGTTTGATATCGGATAGTCCGATGTTCACTTGAAATTTCGAATTTACACACATCGGATAGTCCGATGTTCCATATCGGAAAGTCCGATCTGTGCTTTTTCTTCACAAAATTTGAATTTCGTGTGGAGTCGATCTGAGTTTACACACATCGGATAGTCCGATGTTCAATATCGATAGTCCGATGTGGGTCCCACCAGGGCATAACGGCTAGTTTTTTGGAACCTCTATTTAAAGCCCTCTCCTCTCCATTTCGAAAGTGGCTGTTACCCAGTTGGTTTGAGGTGTTCTCCTCTTGTTCTTGAGCCCCCTAAACACCTCTTTACCCTTAGATCTAAGTGATCCCCTTTGTGAGAAGGGTTGGGAAGGGTTGAGGAGTGAGGTGTTAGATTGAGTGGATTTGAGTTGTTTGAGCACTTGATTTCATCTCCAAGCTTGTTCTTCGTGAGCATTTGTTACTCTTGGAGGTTGAGGACTCCTAGACGGCTAGGAGGTCGCCTACGAGCCACCGAAGCTTTGTGTGGTTGGCCGTGGAAAGTTTGTGAAGGCCGATTCCGCCTCCGCAAGGGAAGGAATCAAAGAAGTGAAGACCATGAGTGCATTTGTGCAACACCGGAGGAAGAGGGTTGAAAGAGACCCGCTCAAGCGCCAAAGGAGTTGAAACCGGCGAGTGCATTTGTGCAACACCGGAGTAAGCGGGTTGAAAGAGACCCGACTCAAGTGTGACCGAGCCGCCTCAACGGAGACGAGGATCCCTCAAGGATCCGAACTGGTGAAAAATCATCGTCTCCAAGTTTGCTTCTCACTCTTGCTTTAGTATTTGTTTTGAATCTTGAAATTGCCCGATCTACTTTTCTAGTGAGTTTTCCGCTTGGCTAACTAGCTTAATTTGGTATAGAAGTAATTGTTATAGCTAGCTTACTACTTCTTTTGTTGCTTAGCCTTGCCTATCTCTAACTTGTGATAAATCTGATTGTTCTTTCTCTGATCGGATAATCCGATTGTGCATATCGGATAGTCCGATATCCCAAGTCGGATAGTCCGATTCTTTTCGGCTGCGATTTAAGATTTATTTTTATAAACGCCTATTCACCCCCCTCTAGGCGACATCCCCTGTCCTTTCAATAAGCAAGGGTGAGTACTTGCGTACTCAGCAAGACTTTTGCAAACCCTATAATATATGCAGGCCATTTCAAAAGAAAGGCTTCTACGGTTAATTTGCATAAAGCCAATTTAAATTGTAAAACAAGTAGTAATTGCAAAATGAAATTTAAGTAAAAGCAATTTAATATGAAAATAAAAGAATGTAAGTACAAATAAGTAAAATCACGAACCTGGATATCTTGACCATATCCATGAACCAATTTCTACCAACACCCGGTAGAATCCAAACCAACTTCTACCAACACCCGGTAGAATTCATAGTTTTATGAAAATAAAACAGCTAACTATGTGATGACTTTACCAAGTGCCAATGACCGCGGGCGCGGCTAATCGATTAGATTTTACTCCGCAGAGTTGTACAACTTTACCCACAAGAAATGATCAACCTCTTTTGCCAGGCCAGTAACACACTTCCTTTGGTGTGTCAGTAAGGAGATCATAACATAACCGTTACATTACTTAACCCTATCTTTGCACCAGCTCAGTAATGTTAATCCCTTACTATGATGGCAGGAATACACACCCAAGACATGACAGTAAACCCCGTCATTCACACACCATAACACAGGCAGTAAACCCCGCCATTCACACCACAGGCAGTAAACCCCGCCTGCACACATTCCTCCTCATAGCAAGGCATACATCACTGTCTCCAGCCTACCAATGTGCAAAGCTAGTTTTAAGGAACTTAATAGGTTAAGACTGTTCCATACCAGCACTTGTGGTTGTACGGTTATCTTGGCCTGAAAACAACCCATAGTTCGGTCCTTAATCCGACACGGGCAACAATCTCCCCCTACACTACGTGCAAATCCATGCACCTCCGGTTATTGCCAATAATTGCCCGCATCAACATTATAATTTTATTTTCATTTTTAATTAAAATAACCAAAAATCACCATCATGTCTCAACATGTCTAAAAGTCATCATCATGCCTCAGCATATCCAAATATCATTTGATCAATGTCTCAATTCGATGTACACTAAATCTAAAGCATGGCTAAGCAAGATTATTAAACATCGTGTATACCCAGATTGACATTATATATTGTCTAACTATGATTCTAAGGTATCAAGGTTCACAAGTTCATTTATATCAAGGAGATTTCAGGAATCAACAGGTTTAACTACCATTACCCACAATATAGCAGAGTTTAATGAATATACGCATGCAATCAAAACATTTAATGAAAACATTTATAAAACTGGGATCAACATGGTCAAAGGGGGTGCTTGCCTTGCTTATTGTTGTTTACATCGAAGTCGTAGTCATGTCAGCGTTGTCGACGATGGAAGTAGTGTCGTCGGGTTCTACACGTCGCGAACGAAGAACATAACAAATGGCAAATAACAAGTTTCAATAAGGATAAAAATAAATCAGATGAAAATCCAAATATAAATAAATCATAGAAAGCAGGCATGATTTAAGGTTGGGTCCTTATAATTTTACATATTCGGATCTTAATTAATTTTATATAGTTGGCAATAATATTGTTTCTTGTTTTATGATTTCATTTTCTTTATCTCATGGATTCAAGAGGCTAAAATTATGCATTTTATGTTTATAATATCGAATTCAAGATGCAAAGATTGTTTGGATTAAACATTAATCACTTTGTTGTATTGTTTATGATATTATGTATTCATGTTAATTCATCATATATATATTTCTTTAACAAATTTTGAAAATTGTTTCATGAGTTGTATTTATTTATTGTATAATTTCAAAATACTATAATCATGTATTTTATTATTTATAATTTCAGATTCATAAAATCAAAATTGTTTAAAATAATTTTTGGACTATTTTCTTACTATATGTAATAACATGAATATTTACTATAGTGAACCCTAAATGTTTTTACATATTCAGGTTCCTAAGGGCTCAAGGATTCCAAAAAATTATTTTATTCAATTTTGAGTTCATATGCAAAATACTCATGTATAACATATTTTGGGTTTTAATTTAAATTTGAATTAAAAATTCAAACAGAGTTCAATTTTAAAAATATCTTTGCATATTCTGAATCTACATGAATTTAGATGAATTTAGGAATTTATTTGACTTCATTTCGACTAATGGTTCAAAAGTTATAAGCATTTGAAGTAATTCGGGTTTGATTAAATACTGGAAAATAGATATTGCCTAAAACGGATATTTACGTTTTCTCACAGAGGTTTACGCCTTCCTATTCTGGCAGGTCGGGCTGAGTTACTGGCGACTGGGCCCCATGATGTCAGCGAGACAGAGAAGCAGCTGCGACTGGCAAGTGGGTCCCGCGCGGCAGCGTTACAGAGCAGAGGCGGTGATCTTCCTAGTCGTCGGCAGTGGAGTAGCAACGGAACAGTGGAATCGGTGGCACGGTGATGATCAGCAGATGATTGCGCACACAGGGGAAGTCTCTTTGGCAGTCGGTCATACTGGAAATCAGTGCGCCACCGAGGAAGGGTGGCTGTCGCCATGGCCGGCAAGCGAAGCTTCAACTCTACAGGCGATCCGAAAGAATTGACGGCCGAATGAGTATCAGTGGGTGATAATCAACATGTTTTAGGGCTTTATTCAAAGGAGATGCATGCGGAGATGAGCTCTCACCGTGCGCCCTGAGCGGCGGAAGAGGGAGCTTGGTGCGACGATTCACCGGAGAAGATGAGCTTGAATTGACGGTGGGGTAAGGTTCTAGTGGTCACGAGGAAGCTTCAGGTCAGTTGGTTTGAGCTGATTTGGAGTATAGCGATGCGCGCAAGAATTTCCTCCTTTTTGGTTCTTGCCGGGCTTGAGGAAGACGGCAGAGCTAAAGCGCATGAGGAGAGGCTCAGGGGTGAGAAGTCAGGGCTGTAATGGTCTCTGGAGGATGGTCGCGCTGGCTTTTATAGGAGATAATGGCGGTTTGGTGCTCTGGTCATTTTATTTACACGCGAAATTAGCAGCTTGGCCGAAACGATGCGCGAGGAATTCTGTCGTGACAGAGATTTTCTTGTGAAATGTCTGCCGTGGCAGCTCTTTGGCAGGTACGTGGGCAGGTTGGCATTGCAATTGGCTAGAAGCTCTTGCCGACTTGTGCCGTGGGAACGAAATCATGAGGGTATTCTTGCCGTGGCAGCAATTTGGTGGAGCGGGGAAGTCGGCTGAGTCGGTTGGCACGAGAGAGGAAGAAGGGAGAAGAAGGCACGGGAAAGGAGCTGACGTGTGGGGTTAAGGGTCCACCAGGCAGTCACACAAGTGAGGGAAGTCAACATGGGACAGCTAGCCTGCCTGGTCCCACATGTAAGTGAATGAAGGAGACAATTCTAGAGAGACTTCTACACAGAGCCGGATTGATCTGCTAGATTCACACAGCAAACCGACTCAAGATTTTATTAAACTTTTTGCCAGTGTTGGTCAGGTGAAGATAAGGGCTTAGTCAAATTTTGAGAAAAAGAATCTTTTTAATTATTTTATTAAAATTCTGACAATGTAATATTTGAATTTCTAGCTATTCTGTTTTAGATTTATTAGAGTGTCTATATGATTTTATTTATTTTTGAAAATTTGTTTTTCAGATTTATTTGAGCTAATAATGCTTCTGTAAAATTTTAAGAATTATATATTTGATATTTAAATTTTAATAATTCTGACATTACTATTTTCAGCTTTATTGATTTTCTTTTTAAAAGCAAAGGCTCAAGAAAATCCAATAATTCAAGAAAAACTAGGAAATGAACATTTCAAATTAAAAATCACATTTCAATTTCATTCTTCTAGTTTATTTGCTTTGGAAGAAATGGTTTTTAATATTGCTATTTATCATTTTCTTAAGATTGAAATGCATGAAAATAAGGAAAAGATATTGTTTTAAATTAAAAATTTTATTTACATTGAAATTTTTATTCAATTCCATTTTTAAATTCAAAAACTTTTATTTTTCCTATTTTTGAATTTTTCGGGATGTTACAATGTCTCATTTCTTCTTTTAGCACATACCGGTATGGCCGAGTGCACACCCGTCGGTGTGCACCCTCTCATTCCCCTTCCACCCCGTGGTGGAGGGTGCCTACTCTTACTGACTCGCTCCCATACAACCACGTATACGGGACTACGAGGTAGGACTTTCGTACTCACTACATGTGAGCACAGAGGCCCGCATCAGAATGGGTCGCTCCTTCCATCATGAATGCACAAATGCAAATGACATAAACAAATTTGTGAACTACATTCATTTCTCATATTTGCGTAGCCATAGCCAAATACATAAACATCAGCCACTTCTCACATCCAAAAATTTCCATTCACATTCTCAACACTCATAATCACATTCTCAACACTCCTAATCACATCCTCAACGCCCATAATCACATTCTCAACACTCAAAATCATAGTCTCAATGCTCATAATCATACTCACATCACCAATTCTCGAGTAATTACTAATTCCATCAATCTTGATTATAAATCAAATCATTTTCGCAATCCAATCCCATACTTTCAGTATTCTCACTAGCCTACCAAACTAGTGAACCGGAATATGAAAGTAAAATTTAGCAAAATGTCATCACGGCATCTAGATGAAATTCATTAAACATCGCACATAACAATCAATCCAGGGATGCAGCATAATTTCATGATAGCAAGGCATATAAAGTTCATCAAACAAATCATAACACGTTCAAACAACAATACACTTGTATCAGATTACTTACCCTTTTCATCAAAAGACAATTACCTTACTAGACGTGCTTGTAAACACGAATGAAATCCATAGCATAAGCATATATATAACGCAAGCAATCAACTAGATACCGTATAAGAGATATACGGGTTACACTTGCATATGAACTCGTTTTAAATAAAAGCATAACCAATTAACCATTCTCATTCATCATATCGCATGCAAAATCAAACATGAAAATATTAACGCAATACATGGATAACTGTATTATTGTAAGACCTAGTGGCCACCTAAGCCACAACTGATACAATGCACTTGCCTTTACCGACGAAAGAATGGAGTGGCATGTGGTTGAGGGTGAAATTTCAGAAAATGACACCCAATTCGTGTGCCTTTCAGCTCCTGTGTATGACATGTGGGTCCATCTGAGTCTATGACAGTGGGCCAGGGTGTCAAATACCGAAAAAACGAATTTTAAAGGTGGCAAGTTCTGAAATCTCTCGTGGTTGAGGCCACTCCTGACAGAACCTTCCCTGCAAATAAAACAATATTCATCCAACTCAAATTCATACACACTCGGTACAAGCGACAAAACAAAACAACTCTACATATTCACATCTACAATCGAAACCAAAACATCCCTCATAACCACTTAAATGCAAATCTAGACAGCCGACATTGAAAATGCCGTAACTTCCAAACGGCTACTCCAAAAAGGATGAACCTGGGCTTTAAACGATCGCAAGAGACAAGTCTACAACTTTTTCTACAGTCGACCGATCGGGAAACGCACCGATTAATCTCAGTTTTGCAACGAACAGCAGACAAACGCAAAATTAACTCGATCTGGACAGCATACACCAAAATGAGCATAACTTGAGTTCTACAACTCCAAATCACATAAACGAATACATTTTCTCAATCTACTTGAAAAATACTAACTTTTTCTAGGCAAAGAAAAGGTCAAATTCGGCCTCTACGATGCTCTAATCTGCAGCAGAACACAGACTAAACCAATCGCGACAAGAATTGGACAGCACTCGGTAAAATAGCCATAACTTTCAAACGACTGAACGAAATTTAGTGATTTTGGTCTCTATTGAAAGGTAATTCAATTATATACAACTTTCGTAATAGCCAGACCCCAAGAAAATGCTTGCAGAATTTTCAATTTCGCGCTACAACAGAGCACACGAATCTGCCCGAAACCGAGATTGCTTTAAACCAATACTAAACTCTCAAATCCTTAATCCTTGCATCTCACAATCTTGAATCCTAGCTAGGCATTCACACAAACACCCTACATGCAAGCAAATAAAATCCCCCAAAGACCTAGGGTTTTTAACTCAAGGAAAGCCCAAGGAGGAAGGAGGGAGGTGGGGGAGATGCTGCCTTGACCCGAGGGAGGAGGAGCTCACCGGAGTCCTGCCGGAGCTGGCGACGGCCGGGAATCCCAGGGAGGCGCAGGCCAAGGCTGCTGCTGTTACTCTTGCCGACTAAGGAGGAGAGCCATGAGGGGTGCCAGCTGCAGCTCTTGCCGTCGCCCAGCAGGGGAAGAAGCAGGGCGTCAGGGAGGGAGTCGGCCACAGGAGCAAGGGCGCCAGGGAAAAGAAACGGGAAAGAAGAGGAGGCGCAGGCTCTGCTGGGAAAAAAGATATGCCTCCACACATTTTAGCCACACAAAGGAGAAGGAGAGAGAGAGATTAGGTGAGGGAGGGGAAATTCCTAAAAACCCCTGCAAACCAAAGTCCACCTTTTAACCAACAGCGCGACCCAAATAATTTAATTCTTGGCGCGATAAGACAAATGACAGGATAAACAACTTGCCGCAGGACTAAACGGCTCAGAGAAAACAACCATTCCGATAAATATTTCACGGAAAAACTCAAAACCTTTAATAAACTGCGAGCGACAAAACTTTTCTCCAGAAGAAATCCTTAAATCAAGAAAATGAAGACTACAACTCCGGCCAAAAACCCAAGAAAACGATTTTGCGGTATTACATTCTCTCTCTTTGATTATTTATTCATCTGCCTGCTTCTATGTACTGTTGCTCTGAATTGATAGCCTACCTTTGCTATTTCTACGCATTCCTTACTACGCTCTCTACTAACTGTTTGTACGTACTACTGCTCTTGATTGATAGTCATACGACTACGACTAGATTCTATACTACGACGGAAGGAATCGCTGGTTGTATTTATTAACACGATTTTGCTTTAGCTGCGATGCTACACCTTAATTAGGCCTATAACCATACCTTCATAGGTATCAACAATTACAGACTGCAGATACGTTTTGCTGCTAATTGTGATATGTTCCAGATTTTTTGTTGTTTTAGAACTCTAAAGTTATTTTTTTTCACGATCACCCTCTGTTGTAGTCTTATATTCCTTGATATTTAATTCATTAGATTTGAGGAGGCAGAGAATAATTGCAATGAAGCTCTAAATCTGGATGATCGTTATGTTAAAGCATACTCACACCAAATTACTGCAAGAAAAGAACTTTGGAGGCTTAAGGAAGCAATGTACGGTACCCTACATTTAACTTTTCTTTCTTTTCTTTTGAGCTTAATTGTTGTTTTAATGAACATTGACAAGGAGTGTACATTAATTATGTGAGTATAGATGCTGCGTTTGCTGTCATTATTTATCCTAACAATCCAGAGCTGAGGAAGTAGTATTCTCAGATAAAAGCATTTCACATAGAGGTCAACAATCTTTGCTTCAAATTTTCATCTGACATCTGATCAAAATTTCTTGTTTGTTGATTATAAAATCTCATTTAAACTAAAAAATTATAGCAAAATAAATATGACTTTTTGCGGTGATATGGTGGTAGGAGTTTTAGTGGTGTCGGATTGCTTCTCTCTGAATGAGCTTACTAATTATGCAGAAAATGGCTCGGCGAACTTCAGTGCCACCTAAACGTATAGTTCTGAATAAAATAGGAGATAAAAGGATAGCACTTATCATCTATCAAGTGGTTCGTAGAAGATAGGTTCCACTGCATACTTACAGTGCCATGATACTTATGTAGTTTCCTTTGTTTATGCACTATTTATACATGATTAATTGAATATGTTATGCGAGTAATGACATTTTAAAATTTGCCTACCACATTCTATAAGTTAGCACAAGCCATGTGCATGGCTCCGTGCTTTTCTGCTATTTTTGATATGTTTCAGATTTTTTGTTGTTTTAGAACTTGAAAGTTATTTTTACAACCATTGGTTTTATAATTTCTATGGTCCTCTACGTGGCTCTCATGCTTTTCTTGCATTTATGAAGGCACCAACACATTTCATATTTTCTTGAGGCACTATTGCTGAAGAGAGAAATATTATGTATGTGAAACTTTTGTTTATCAATTATCCCCAAGTGTGAAAATAATATTGTAGACTGAGTATGATTTGCCTTTGTATATTGCCTAGCAGAATTGACACTATGTAAAGGCACATCTTTGATACAATTTGTCGTTTCCTGGTAGCTTTGTTTGGCAGGAAGTGTTGGTTCCATGTGTCATATGTGTCTTTCTGAATTCAGTTATGCATTCTTCTTAATGCTTGAATCTCAATGTGTTTTCTTTACAAAGCAGATATGCTGCAAGAAACACCGAGAAAGAGTTCACAAAATGAATCTAAAGTAGATATATGGTAGTCATTCCTTTTTACTACCGGTCAACTATACCAAAGCCTCAAGTCTCTTTCGTAGTGTTGCAATTGCATTTGACAATTTACCTATTGTGATCTACGAATGTCATCAACCATTCCCAGAAACTGTAGGCGTTACACTTCTGACTTAACTGGTAGTACTCATCTTTTGTTCCACCTCCTTGGTTTGATTTCTTTATTGTTTTTTGCTATCTTTTATTACTTTGACTAGACAATGCTATTAGTAGATGAGATCAAGTTTTCTAAGTTAATAAGCCTTATCCCAACTTTGATGCATGTCAATGCCTCAACGTTCTTTGATGTAATTGTTGATATTTGATTTATTATATTTTGATTTCTTTATTGTAATTAGTATGACTCAGAAGTATGAATAATACATGTGCTTACCGAAGTGGAGGAAGCCATAATGTCTTCTCTCGGCTGTTGAGATCATCAAAGTAAGATTGTGAACTGTTCACCTTTTTTTACAAGCTGTGAGTTAGAATGAGAACAAGTGAGTAACGATACCTAGCAATGACAGATGTCATCGCCATGTGCAGTCGGGTAGATCTGAAAGAGAATTTTTTAAAATAATATATATTTAATGAAAAATTACAGAAATAATATGCCAAAAATAAAAATGATAGTTCTACACACCTGTCGCACATCCAATTTGCGACAGAGAGCCTGTGGCTAACCGTTGGGCGAGATACAATGCGTTTCCAAATTGCGACAGAGGAATTGTGACAGAGACTCTATCGTAATTTGGAATTGCGACAGAGAGCCTGTCGCACATTGGATGTGCAACAGATGTGCAGATCTGTCATTTTTTTCGGCATATTATTTCTGTAATCTTTCATTAAATATATATTATTTGTTAGGAAGAATGGGATTATGGGATGGTTTCATGAGTTTTTTTAAAAAATAATAGAAGAACAACAAACCCTCCGATTTCTATTATCAAAAATTATAAAAGTTTACTATAGGAAAACAAAAGCGAAAAATAAAACAAAAACATAGCTCTCTGTTGCACACTGTCTTGTAAAATCAATCAGCTAGAGCAAGGTTCATGTCCAAAACATATGAATGGTCTAAAAACAGAAAGTAAATGAACTAAATCTATTATAATGTCATTTATAAACACTAAATAGGGATCGCTTTATCCAACTACTTCTGGATCACACAAAAACTCGTTCTTTTTCTCTCCATCTTTTTCTATTTCAGATAGCAATCTTAGCAATCGTCAGTCTCTATCCCTTATGCATCTTGAGCACCTCAGTAACCACTTGTTCCAACAATTTGCCTTGCCCCCAAAGCATGGCTTCTCTGTCTTCCTCTTTTATCTGCAAAACAGTCTAAATGTTGAGCCATTGTGTGTTATGTCAAATATTAGTTTTTTAGGATTAACCGGCATGACATTTCCGAAGCACGCTATAATACGCGCTTTCTAAATAGTCCATAACAATGATGAAATTCCCACCAATAATAACTTCTTGGATTCATACCTAAATTGAATAAACCAATTACCAAATATGTGTTCAACATTAGTAGGTGAATATCTCAAGCCAAAAGCACATCTCACAACATTCCAAATGAATCTTACCAATGGACATGAGATAAACAAATAGTCAATTGTCTCATTAGCACCACAAAACTGGCATTTCTTATCCCCTTTCCAACCCATTCGTAAGAGTCTATCTTTAGTTAAAATTCTTTTCCTTGGTATTAACCAAATGAAAACTCTAACTTTGAAAGGAATCTTAATCTTCTAAAGGAATTTATGAGAAAAATTTACATTATGGATTTTCATAAACATGTAAAAATATTTCACAGAAAACAAACTATTAGAACTCATTCCAAGCAATCTTATCGTCTTCCTCACTTAGAGTCACCTCTTGACATTCCGCCTTTAATTTTTTTTCTATAAAGCTAAAGTATTATCCCAGAGAGTCTTTCTGAAGGCTATAGTCTCCCAACCTTTAGAAAAAACATCGGCTACGGTGATGTTCTTGTTAAAAGTCAAATTATATAAACTTTGGTGTTTGTGAGAGAAAGATTGGTTGCCTAGCCAACTGTCTTTCTAAAATCTTGTGTTGGAGCTGTCTCTCAAGATGACGCTGCAACATTTTAGAAATGAATGGTCTCATGAGTATGCACCGGAAGCCATTACCATGCACTTTCAGAATCAACGAGATTGCGAGGTAATGCAGTTTGCTACGATCTACACGCACATAATTACTGTAATTGTGTTTATTTGGTTTGACAGATTGGCTTTAATTGAATGGCAAAAACTAATGAACCGTTGCCTTGGGGAGCGCCAGTTCTCTTTGTGAAGAAGAAAGACAACAGCCTGCGGATGTGCGTCGACTACAGAGCCTTGAATGAAGTCACCATCAAGAACAAGTATCCATTGCCTAGGATCGACGATCTGTTTGATCAGTTGAAGGGTGCTTGTATCTTCTCCAAGATTGATCTACAATCTAGCTATCATCAGTTGAAGATTAGGCCGCATGACATTCCGAAGACAGCCTTTGCCACTCGGTATGGATTGTATGAGTTCACAGTCATGTCCTTTGGTCTGACCAATGCCCCAGCCTATTCATGAATTTGATGAACAAGGTGTTCATGGAGTACCTGGACAGGTTTGTGGTGGTCTTCATAGATGATATCCTTATCTATTCTCGAGATGAGGCTGAACATGAAGGACATTTGAGGATGGTCTTAGGGAAGCTCAGAAGTCACCAGCTGTATGCCAAGTTCAGCAAGTGTGAGTTCTGGTTGACAGAGGTTGCATTCTTGGGTCACATCATTTCTGCTGGAGGTGTCTCAGTTGATCCTGAAAAAGTAAAGGGAGTGCTTGATTGGAGGCAGCCCAAGTCAGTACTAGACATCAGGAGTTTCCTTGGTTTAGCTGGATACTACAGGAGGTTTATTGAAGGATTCTCGAAGATTGCTAGACCAATGACCCAACTGCAGAAGAAGGAGAAATTTGAATGGACAGAAGCTTGCGAGCAGAGCTTCCAGGAATTGAAGAAAAGATTGATGACAACCCCAATGCTTGTGTGCCCGGACATTCAGAAAGGATTTGAGATTTATTGTGATGCTTCGAGGCAGGGTCTGGGTTGTGTGCTGATGCAGGAAGGCAAGGTAGTCGCATACGCCTCGCGGCAATTGCGACCACATGAAGAAAATTATCCAACCCATGACTTGGAATTGGCTGGTGTTGTCAATGCATTGAAGTTGTGGAGGCACTATCTCATTGGGAATCGGTGCGAGATCTTCACAGACCACAAGAGTCTGAAATACATCTTCACTCAAGCAGATCTCAATCTGCGGCAAAGAAGATGGTTGGAGCTGATAAAGGATTATGATGCGGGCATTCATTACCATCCTGGTAAGGCGAATGTGGTTGCCGATGCACTGAGCCGAAAGAGCTACTGCAACCATTTGATGGTTCAAGAAGGTCAGCCTGCTCTGCATGAGGAGTTTCAGCGTCTGAATTTGGGGTTGGTGGAAGAAGGATCTGTTGCTGCTTTGGAAGTTCAACCCACTCTGGTGGACCAAATCAAGAAGTTGCAGAAGTCAGACAAGGAAGCTGCTAGGATCAAGGAAAGAATCAAGGAAGGTAAAGCCCCGGGTTTCTCAGAAGATGAGGAAGGAACAGTTTGGCTTGGGAAGAGTCTCTATGTGCCGAATCAGAAAGAGCTCAAGCAGTTGATACTGAAGGAAGCGCATGAGTCAGCATATTCGATACATCCCGGCAATACCAAGATGTATCATGACCTTCGGGATGTTTATTGGTGGCCAAGAATGAGGAAAGAAATTGCAGAGTTCATAGCCATGTGTGATGTGTGCCAGCGAGTCAAAGCTGAACATCAGAGGCCAGCAGGTTTGTTGCAGCCATTGAAGGTACCTGAATGGAAGTGGGAAGAAGTTGGGATGGACTTCATTACAGGACTACCGAGGGCCAGGTCAGGCTATGACTCGATTTGGGTTGTCGTGGATCGACTGATAAAAGTTGCACATTTCATTCCTGTGAAGACAACCTATAAGGGAGATAAACTTGCAAAGCTGTATATGACTCGGATTGTGTGTATGCATGGCGTGCCCAAGAAGATTGTTTCGGATCGGGGCAGCCAATTCACATCTAGATTCTGGCAAAAGTTACAAGAAGCATTAGGGACCAATCTGAACTTCAGTACAGCTTATCATCCCCAGACGGATGGACAGACTGAGCGGGTGAACCAAATTTTGGAGGATATGTTGAGAGCCTGTGCATTGTCCAATGCAGCCAGCTAGGATCAGAGTTTGCCATATGCGGAGTTCTCCTACAACAACAGTTATCAAGCCAGCTTGCAGATGGCGCCGTTTGAGGCTCTGTATGGAAGGAAGTGCAGGACACCTCTCTATTGGCACAAGACAGGAGATCGCCAAGTCTTCGGCCCGGATATTCTGCAAAAAGCTGAGGAACAAGTGAAGATGATTCAGGAAAGGTTGAGGACAGCGCAGTCTAGGCAGAAAAGCTATGCAGATAATTGCAGAAGAGAGTTGACCTTTGCTCCTGGCGATTATGTGTATCTGAAGGTCTCCCCACTCAAAGGAATGCGCCGATTCCGAGTTCGTGGCAAGTTGGCACCGAGATTCATTGGACCTTTCCCAGTTCTAGCTTGAAGTAGGGAAGTGGCGTACCAGCTGGAGTTGCCACCGCAGCTGTCAAATGTGCACAATGTATTCCATGTGTCACAGTTGAGAAAGTGCCTTAGAGTGCCAGAGAACCAGATGCAAGTGGATGATGTTGAGCTGCATGAAGACCTCACCTACCCAGAGTATCCGATTAGAATCCTGGATGTAGCCGAGCGTAGAACAAGAAGCAAGACAGTCAAATTTTGCAAGGTTCAGTGGAGCAACCATCCAGAAGAGGAAGCCACCTGGGAGCGCGAGGAGGATCTTCGAGCGGAGTTCCCCAGTCTTTTTCCCTGGTTAGTCCCAAATCTCGGGGTCTAGATTTTCTGTTAGGGGGGAGGTTTGTAACATTCCGTTTTTCAATTTCCTTGTACTTGAATTTCAAAATCCGAACCCTTGCATTTTATTCGAATAAATTTCAGCTTAAATTGAATTTTCAAAGTCAAAAAGGATTTAATGTGACTAATATAAACTTCAAATTGATCATTTATTATTTTATTTGGGTTCCTTATGCTTCATTTGATTTTTCTGTATTTTTGGAGATTTTTCTGTATTTTTGGAGATTTTTCCGAATTTATTCGCTATTTATTTGAATTATTTGAAGTTTATTCGAAATTCTGATATTTTATTTATTTTGGAAATGAGTTTAAATTCTTTTCCCACGTCTGGGCCGAAAACACTGTTCATACCGCTCGGCCCACTCCTTTTTCCCGGCGGCTCGCTTAACCTCACGGCCATTCCATTCAAGACTCAAATTTCGGCTCACCACAAAACCCTAAGACTCCAGCCGTCGATCGCCGATCCAACGGCCAAGATCAGCGCCGTCACCCGCAACAAGAAACCCTAACCCTAATACCGATTTGCCGTCGCCGTTAGATCTCGATCTAACGGTGGATCACCGTCCCGTGTTTTTCCTTCGCCCGATTGCCGCCGCGTGTGTGACCAGGATCGTGCCACGTCACCCCGCCGCCGCCGCCGCCCGTAACCCTAGCGTCGCGCTGTCATCTTCGGTTTCCGTGCCGCTTCACGCATCCCTAGGCTATTTAAGCCTTCTTCGTACCCAGGGCCGTGCCGTCCTCTCCGCGTCGCACATTTCCCCTCCTCTCTCCGTGAGACACCGCCTGAGGTCAGGCGAGCTCGCCAAGTAGCTCACAAGCGCCACGAGCCTTCCGCCGTGTTTTTCTCCACCTCCGGTGAGTCTCCGGTGACATCGTTAGTACCCTTGAGTTCCTCGTGTTATACTCTTTGTATTCCGCACCGTGTCTCGGCTAACCCGGTCCTCCTTCGCCTGTTGGCATGATGTCTTCCCCAAGTCCGGCGACCTTGTACTGCTGCTTCACCGTCGAACTCTTTCCTTCAGTCTCCACCGTCCGATCGGTCATCCACGCCCTGGAACGCTCCCCATCGTCCCGGCCCACACCGCCAACCCCGACGCCGTTGATCTTCACCTGGACGGCTAGATCTGCGCCACGTGTTCTCACGGTAAGCCACCGAGCCAGTTGCCCTCCACGTGTTGCCATGTGTCCGCCTCGTAGACGCCACGGAGGCCCTAATCTTCCGCGGGGCCGTCTGCGTCAGCATCGCTGTGTCGCCCATGTCCGCCACATCATCGCCACATGCTAGCCGCGTGTGCACCACCTCATCGCTGTAGATCTGCGTGTCCACCACGTGTTCGCCACATCACCGCCACCGCCATGTCGCCGTGCGATCCTCGGTGAACCGGGTCCACGTGAGCCGAGTCACCGACGCATGGACCCCGCATGTCAGCGACGCCATTTATTCTTTTATTCGCTGATATTTTCGAAAATCCGAGTCCAGCCAATCACAGCGCGACACGTATCACCTAGGGTATTTTTTTATTTTTCTCTCCCGTAGAACTTCGGAAGGCCCGTTCTCCTCTGTTCGAACTCCGATTTGAACGATTCAAATTTCTAAATTCATCTAAAATCATGCTCTATCTGCTGGTGTCTTTATTTTGATTTTTTGGATTTTATTTATTTTTGTCTCGTTTCGCGTGTTTCGCGTGTAGACGACGCAGCGGTTGAGCGAGCGGAGCATCCGACGGAGGTAGCAGCAGTGGGAGAGGTGGAAGGCAAGTCTTCCTTGACCATATTGAGCCCAAGTTTATGAAATGCTATTTTGTTTTTAAATTATTGCATGCTTATTATTTGCGTACTGTACTTTAATGTCATTTTAAATGCTTAGATAATTGCCAAATTGTTATACCCACATTGATATTCATTTTGACATCCATTGACACCCTAGAAAAATTAATTACTGTTAGTATTAATCATTTTGGTATTATGGGACGGTAGAAAAATGCTAAGCCATGCTTAATCACGTCGGTACCTTACCATTATGGAAATGCTTTCAAATTTGATTCCAAAGTGAATTGTGAAATTATGGCAATTGGTGTTGTTGTTATTTAATTGAAAATAAAAGTGAAAAATGGTTTAGACCGGGGTGGATGGTTGTATGGTGGGTGCGGGATGCACAAATTTCTGGAATGTGATTGTTCCGCCCTAGTCAATTAAGGACCGGTCGTGTGTTACCTTGGGCCATGCTATACAGTACAACCACATGTCTATAATGGGTACGACCTGGCTAAGTAATTTGCATGTATCGTTATTTGACTTCGCCATTGGGTTGTGCGGTTTGTCGTGAAGACACTTGCAAGGCGCAAGAGGGGGCTTCTGTATTGGGTGGATTCCCTAACAGCGGTGAAACCTTAGCGGGCGAAGTCGGTAGCGGTATTATGCATTGTAAAGGCCTTGTCATGATCTCCCTGCCGACACACCAAAGGAAGCGTGTTAATTGCATGGCGACAAGGGTTGATCATGTCGTGTGGGTAAAGTGTACAAGCTCTGCAGAGTCAAAACTACTTGAGTAGCCGTGCCCACGGATAAGGGCAAGCGTGGAACGCTTTTACATAGTAGAATTTTCTGGTTTTGGTTTTAAATGGAAAATGATGGATTTGGTTTAAAATGGAAATGTAGTTTGGGAATCCGCGGGCGGTTGGAGCTCCCGGATTTAGTTTGGCGGTTAGAGCTAGCCAGGTAGTTGGAACCTGGAAAATTGTTATACTTCAATTTTAATTTATTATGCTATTTACATTTTGTTAAATGCTGCTTTCTGAAATTATTACTTGTATTTAAATTTAAATTTCGCTTTATGCAAATGAACCCTATATGCTTCCTTTGTTCAAGCCTTGCATTTAGTTAATTGCATTAAGTTTCTAAGACTTGTTGAGTATGTTGCATACTCACCTCGCTTTATATGCGGGTGCTTATTCCATAAAGCGAGGAGGAGATCGAGCTAGCTATCCAAGAGCTCGCGATCCACCGCTCGACATTTGCGGTGAAGACTTTGATGAGGAGGATGACTCGATCTTCTAGGGAGCGTGCATCTACGGTTGCCTGTGGGCACATTGACTGGCTCTTTTTGTTGCTACATTTCCGCTGTTACTTTCATACTTAAGCCGTAAGGCTCGATACTTGTAATAATGTGATGATGATGTTATACTCTTTTGCTTATTATTGTTATTTACTTTATGATATGTCTATGTTATCATCACTGTACGACTGTGTGTACTAGCTGTTCCTGGACTAGCACGGTGGAAACACAGAGGGTTCGGATTTGGTAATCCGGGTCCCTACAGAGGTGGTATCAGAGCCATATCGACTGTAGGTCGCAACCCTAGTTAGAATGGCCGTTAGAAGTTCAAAATTATTTTCTAAATCAAACCAACAAATTGGTAGTTAATAGATTGTCTCCTCTTACCTTATTCTTAGGTTCTTGTTTCTTTCCTTTTCTGGAATATTATTTTGAAATTTAAATTTGACCTTATCTCCTGAAATTTCTCTAAGCTTGATCAAGACCTTGTTGTGAGGTACCTCTGGTACCAAGATTCGTCAAGAGCCTGGTTTACGGAAACGCAGGCGTTCTTGATGGACCCTTTGACTTCTGCGACATATTTCTTTCGTAGACGTGGCGACGCCTCGTCTACCCATGCCATCCTTAACTTGGGTCTGCTCGGCTTCCTCGCGCCGGGCATTTATAAGGTGGTGCGGAGGAGGGGATCGGAGTAGTTGCTCTCAGCCTGGGTCTTGGATCTCCCCGAGACGCTTGGAAGTTGCAATGGCTTCCTCTCAGTCGCCCCCCTCCGGCTGCGGTCGTCTGCCGGCGGTGTTTAGTTTCGGGGACGAGGCGCCGCTGGCACCTACGGAGGAGGAGGCCTTCCTTGCGGAGCTCTGGGAGGACTTCGACCTTGCCCGGGCGGAATGGGCGAGGCTCGACGCCATCGACCATGATGCCACCGCTACTGTCGACGCGCTGATCGGTGTCGTTCCAAGGCTCGTCAAGGCAAGGGACGCCCTTATTCGGGCGGTCCGCTGCATGCTTGGCGCTTAGTTTTTCTTGTTTTCTTGTCTGTTTTTGCCTTCCCCCAGTTTTTGGGAGACAACCAACAGTTCGGTTCTGCCCCGTGTCCTGTTTGAATGTGGTCGTCTTTTTTGCTTGCTCGGGGCATCTTATCGCTGCGACCTTTTCGATGCTTTTGGCCACGCCGTAGAGCGGAAGTTTCGTTAGGTAACGCAGGATCCAACCGGCTGAGTTGATCCACCCGGTGGGTGTAGCCCCCCGAGCCCCCGAGTAGATCGAAGAGCTAGTCGGGGGGTTATCTGGGTCAGATGAGTCCGACCGACTTGGTCGGAGGGCTTCGGCTTGACGCTGAGCCAGTAGGTATAGACGCTTGGTTGCCTTGCGTGGAGTTCCAGTTTTTTGAACGATGGTTTTTCATCGCTGCTGGATGCGGCCGTGGTCGGCTAGGAGGTCCGGATGCCTTCGCGAGAGGTTCCGGTTCCCGCATGCTTGTTTAACGTCGAAGCTAGACGCGGCCGTGGTCGGCTGGGAGGTCCGGATGCCTTCGTGAGAGGTTCCGGTTCCCGCATGCTTGTTTAACATCGAAGCTAGACACGACCGTGGTCGGCTGGGAGGTCCGGATGCCTTCGCGAGAGGTTTCGGTTCCCGCATGCTTGTTTAACGTCGAAGCTAGACGCGACCGTGGTCGGCTGGGAGGTCCGGATGCCTTCGCGAGAGGTTCCGGTTCCCGCATGCTTGTTTAACGTCGAAGCTAGACGCGTTAGTGCTATATTTATGCCGTAGCTGGGCGTGGGGGCATCCGTCTCGAGTCCTCGTCGGGCGAGGCAATCTGCGAGAGGAGAGGCCGCTGTCGATCCACGTATATGCCCCGTCCGCAGGTGTGGGACCTGGAGGGGGTGAGCAGACGCGTGTTTGCCTGCATCGGCCGAACACCGTGCTCGCGGAGCTACAAACGGGTTATCCGAGTGGGCCCTGGAGGTCCGGCGACCTTCGAGCGGACGGTCCCTACGTCGGGTGTCCGACCCACTGGGGGCGACCCATAAAAAACCTTTCTTTACTCGGTCCCATCTGGGACCGAGCGTTCAGAACTTCGGGCGCAATCGGGTCACGCCCTTCGGGGCTCATGGAGAGTTTGAACTATGGTCTCGGACGCGAGCTAAGGCGATTGGGTCGTCCGCCAACCCAACTAGAGACCCACCGAGAGTTCGCCTTAAACTTGTCCCTTGCTCGTTCGCCTGCCGGGGTCGGCAGGGAATCCATCTAGTGGATCCTGCCTTCGGGACCCACGGCCAGGTCTTATTCGTCAGGCATTCAAACCTTCTTGCCACCTCTAGGTTGCGAGGGCCCGGTGGGCTTTTCCTCCTGCCTCGGGTCGGTTTGAGCCGACCCGGAGGCGGAGATTGAGGGGTCGCGTGGGCGTTTCGCCCAGAGCGATACCCCGACGTCTCTGCAAGCATTTAATGTGTGTGCGGGAATTAAATGCGAAACGAAAATGATCGGGGGCGATACGTCTTACCGGCGGTTTGTCGCGGCGTGTGCGACGGGACACATGATGCCTGGGTCAGTAAGCGACCGGTCGATGTGTATCCGTCTTGCATGCGTCTTGGCAGGTGCCTGCAGATTTTGAGGCGATGGGGGCTAGGCCGTTTTCCCATCCTTCGACATCGCTACTGCCTTGCCTTTCGTGATTTCCATTCCTACAAAATGCCGTGGACTGGGGCGAAATGGTTACCATCATGGGGGGAACCGAATGACTGTCCGGATCCTTATGCTGGTCCGATTTCCATCCTCCGTGTTTCCCGGGGATGATGAACAACCGACGGCCGCGGTTTAGGAAACTACGGGGGTCACATAGGCGCGGTTTGTCACGTCGACGTTTTTTAGGAAAGCTCGGATAATGAGGAGTTCGCTCGCACTTGCCACGGGGCCAGAATGTTCCCGACCGGTCATAGATCATACCACACGGGTGTCCCCTTTTCCCGCGAAGCATTACTTCGCAACCGTAGCCGCTGGGGCGTAGGCCGTAGCGCTCGTGTTACCGCTAGGGAGGATCTAATGGCAGATCAGGTTGTCGGGCCCGCGTGAGTGTAAGAAACTTTAGGTATAAGCCGCCCATCCGCACTCGCGCGGGAGAAGAGTATTTCCGACCGCCTAGGGGTCGTTCCGCATGGGTATCTCCTTCTTCCATAGAGCACTACTTTGCAATCGCAGTAGCTAGGGCGTAGGCCGTAGTGCTCAGGACGGGGGATTACCGCTAGGGAGGACCATATAGTCGACCCGGGCTCCCGACCATATAGCCATATAGCGCTCGGACTCGAAGTGGAAAGCAAAATGCAAAAAGGATTCATAAGGGAAAGAGTGCCTTATCTTTCATTTTGGATGCGGGAGGTGTTGTGGCGGTTCTGGCCCGCTTTTTGCTGTGCGGTTCGTCCGGTGGCCGAAGTCGAAGGGTTGTGCCGCAATGCGCCACAGGAGGGGCGGAGAGAGCGCGTCATGCTGCTCGAGGCGCTGGTTAATGTCGACAATGCCACTTCGCCCGCTTCAAAAAATCGCGGAGTATCTGGGGCCGCCTCCTTTCCGCCGTCTTCGCTTTTCACCTTTTCTCGCCTTTGTCCCAAAGACAAAAGAGAGGGGGAGGCAAGGTCTCGAACGGTGGATGGCCGACGGCGGCGGCGACCGGACGGCCGGGAAACGGGAGGCAGCTGCGGGCCTGGGGGCCCCTGACTTCAAGAGGACGCGCTCCGATGTCGGGCCCTCTGGTACCACGACGGGGGACAGGGCCGCGCTGCCTCCGTCGTCCCTCCGCATTAGGATTCCCCTCCGCGGGTATGTATTAACTGTCGGCCCCGGGGTGGCTCCGAATTTCGCCTTTTACTGACGTCGGGCCGTTTTTCTTTTTTCTCTCTTAGCGCCTCCGGCCTGCATCTAGGTCGGCCGTCCGTGGTCGTCGCGGTGGGAGAAACGAACGCAGGTGGCGCGGCTTCCGATGCCCCTCCGATCGCTCCGGGTCACCCTCCTTTGGTGGCAGCCCGGACAAGGGATCTGTCAGTTGCACTGGCACGGCTGAAGGCCTCTCTCGATGCCCACATTTCGAGGGCCACTTCCCTCGCGGCAGACGCGGCACAGCAGCGTGCCCTCGCCCAGGCCGCGCGAGAAGAGCTCGCCAAGAAGCGCGAGGAGACGCAGTTGCAGTGGGCTCGAGCCGAGGCCGCCGAGACCAGCCGGCCGTGATCACGCTGAAGAGCCGCAGGCCTCATGAGGCCCTTCGCGCTATGCTTCGCCTGCCTTCGAGAGTATAGGAGGAGCCAAGCCGCTTGGGGTGAGGTTGAGGAACCACTGGATCATACCTCGACGGGGTATGCCCGCGGGCTCACCCAGGCGGCCGACGCCCTCACCGATCTGCCCCGAGCCTTACGAGAGCGCTCCGTTCGTGAGGGGCGGGGGGTCACGGTCGACGTCGCGGAGCACGTGCTGGCCTGCTGCGCCAGCCGCGACGCTTCCTTCGACCCGATGGCGGCCGTCGCCGGGATCGAAGGGGACGCGAGTCCTATTCGAGCCAGGGTGCGAGCGGCAGCGAAGAAGATTGCGGCGCAGGGGGGCATCGTTATGAGCAGCGATGGCTCGGATGATGATGATGCCTCCGGCTAAGAAACCTCCTGACGCCTCCGGTTTTTTTTCTTTGCTTTTGTATGGTGCGATGCACTTTTTGGACATCTTCCTTAATATCTTACCTCTTTCCTCCATGAGTAACATTTGCTGAATCACCATAGCCTTTAGGAGCCGCACGGGTGGCCAGAGCATAGGTCTCAGCGCCGCAATACCACCATCTGGATCTTCGGGTCGAACGGCGGCAGGTTGGGGAACCTTCACAGCGGTGAACGGTCCTCCCCACGGGGATCCTTAGAGTGGCATAGCAGCCACGGGCACCCCTTCGGGTGGTGAAGTTGTGGAAGGTAGAACGGGCTCTACTCCTGGCGCGAGCACGTCGTCGAGCTCGCGCCGTCGTTGATGAAGAAGGCCATCGAGGAGGGAAAATGGGAATCCAGGGATCACGAAGAATGACGCGCAAAGCCCCCTACCTGGCGCGCCAACTGTAGGTGTTTCGTATAACCGGCAAGTAAATTTGTAAGTATAGGGGATCACGCGCCCCCTCTCCTCGAATGGTTAGGCTACGAAGCCTCTGATGAACGTGGGATCGGGAAGAAGAGTCTCGAATTTATACTGGTTCGGGCCCAACGTCCCTACTTCCAGTCTGCGGCAGAGGATCTCGTTGATTTGGGGTATGGCGGATTACAT
Organism: Guadua angustifolia; assembly: GCA_036346375.1. Classification (NCBI taxonomy): domain Eukaryota; kingdom Viridiplantae; phylum Streptophyta; class Magnoliopsida; order Poales; family Poaceae; genus Guadua; species Guadua angustifolia. Next base: position 37,624,710 of record CM070516.1, on the reverse strand, counting down.
GCGAGAACTAAGGACATGCCCTTAGCGCTCGTCCGTGTGGGTGAGCTTCGAGAGCTTCGTCCGAGCGCCCGAATCGGGAGAGCGAGCCGGACGCTAAGAGGACGGGAGGAGTTTTCTGGTTTGCCAAGAAGAAGGCGGGGGAGCCAGCCCCCCCGTCCCTAAAGATCCCGCCTCTCCTTATATAGGCGAAGAGAGCAGGTTACATGAGGTTTGGGAGGGAGGAGCAACTAGGATGCGCTGTCCTTGGCGATCGGGTTTGCGATCTTCAGAGTTGACAGGTCCCTGCGGGTGTCATGATGGGTCAGCAGGCTCTGCCAGTTATGTCTTATCGGTAGGGATAGCTGGCGATGCTTCGCTGGGAGGGCGCGCCTCTGCCCTCTATGCGCTTGTCAGAAGTAGGGGTTGCGTGGGCGGTGTCTCTAGCGTTGCCTTGGGAAGGAACGCATATCCCTGCTTGGCTGCTTCGCTCAGACAAGGGCTGTTCCACCTTGAAGTCGATTGATGACGGGGCTGGAGTCGCTGAGACGGGATTCCGCCAGAGTCCCGACCAGTGACCGGGTCGGGGGATGCCTGCACTCCCGCCCTGTGGTCGGGTTGGAGCGTTCGGTGGCCCTGACCCGAAGCCTGATTGTAGGCCGCGAGGAGTCCGACCCGCGGCCGGATCGGTGCGCTCCGCAGACCGCATCATGGGTAAAAGATCTCTCCTAACTTGATCAAGACCTTGCTGTGAGGTACCTCTGGTACCAGTATTCGTCATGTGGTTTGGGAATCCGCAGGCGGTTGGAGCTAAAACAAACTACTGACTTTTTAACTAGGTTTTGAAAATACAAAGCCTTCATATAACTAAAAGCTAAAAACCAATCAAGGGGCACTTTTTTGGGCTTTTGCGGGATTAAAATAGCCATTTGCCACTAAACTTCATTGAAATTATCCACAAATGTCATTCCTATATAAGGCAAGCCCTCTTCTATTTAATTTTTCTCCTCATACTCCCCTCATTCCAACCCGTATGCCTCATCCACCCTCTCTCCACTCTCCTCTCTTGTCGACGACCACGTCTCCCCACGCCTTCATCGTTAGGGATGAAAAAAACTCGAAACTCGCGAGTTTAACGAGTACTCGAAAACTCGACTCAACTTGACTCGAACTCGTTCCTTAACGAGTCGAGTCGAGTTGAGTTTTGAACTCGTTAAGGTAATGAGTTAAACGAGCGAGCTAACGAGCTTAACGAGTCAGCAAAAAAAACACTATAAGTCTGTAACCCTAACCCATTCCTTCAACCTTCAAACCTGATTCTTTTTCCCCATTTCACATCCGCAATTCCCTAATTCCCAGCTTGGATGCGGCTCCACCCTTGCCCTTGCTTCCGACACCTTCGCTGCCACTGTGCTCCTCTCCTCCACCGACAAGCATCATAACGAGCTTAACGAGCTAATTCGAGCCAACTTGAGTTTTTAACGAGTCGAGCCGAGTTGAGTTTTCAGCTTGTTAAGAAAATGAGTCGAGTCGAGTTGGCTCGTTATCTTAACGAGTTTAACGAGTTGAGTCGAGTTGGCTCGATATTCAGCCCTATTCATTGTCCACACCCCCAAGCCTTTGCCATCAGCTCCTCCATGCCACCAACGTCGCTGTCCTCGACTCCTCCCCAGGCTGTCATCCTCTGTTCCTCCCCAAATCACCGATCTGGCCAACCCGTCCCCTCCACCGCTCGGTTTAGCCTCCACGTCACCTTTGGCTATTGGATCTAGCCTCTTTGTCCCCTCCACCCCTTAGATTAGGCCATCCCGTCTACTCCACCGCTCAGTCCGCCCTCCCCGTTGCCTCCGGTCATCTGATCCGGTCTCCCTATCCCCTTAGTGAAATTTCAGAAAATGACACCCAATTCGTGTGCCTTTCAGCTCCTGTGTATGACATGTGGGTCCATCTGAGTCTATGACAGTGGGCCAGGGTGTCAAATACCGAAAAAACGAATTTTAAAGGTGGCAAGTTCTAAAATCTCTCATCCCCTTTGCCCCTCGAATCTGGCCTTTCCATCCCCTCCGCCCGTTGGATCTGGCCTTCTCGTAGCAAAATTTTTCATGTAATTCTAAAACCCACTGTAGCAAAATTCTCCATGTAATTTGCTCTATTTTTTATATTTTTTAAGGATCAAGACGCACCAAGAGAGGGATGAATCAGTGTAAATTAACACCTAAAACTATTTTTTTCTATTTTTATCAATTCTAGAAATTAATGAAATAATGACCAAACTTGAAGAATCAGTCTAGGAAAAATAATCTAAGGCCATGAAAGACAACTAGATTAAGCATGCATACTAGAAAGCAATTATACGCAAACAATAACGAGTAGATCGGAATCCATACTCACTAATTTTCCTCAAAAAATATGCATAAGGATCCCTTTACATGAAAATACAACTCTAAAATAATCTCTCAATTTTTCTTTATTTATTTTTCTCTTCTTCTCTTCCTTCTCTCCCCTCTTCTCTTTCCTCTATCTTCCCTCTTTTCTCTCTGATCTTTTCCTTGCCGTGGCGTGCTGTACCTTTTCTTTTTTCCTTGCACAGTAGCCACCTAGAAGTTTCTGTCACCAATCTTTTACCTTGTGATGTTTCCCTGACATATCAGTGATACATACAGGGTAAATGATCAATTTCACCCATAAAAATCAGGCAAATCATCAAATCTTCCTTTTTTCTGCGACACACAAGCTAGGAGGAATCCCGCCTCCTATTTATTAGGGGTTAACCCTAACTTCTTAACCCTAATCATGTATGTATGCATATATATCTAGCTCAAGTACACATGGTCCAATGTACATACACATGCACCCCAAAACTCACACATGCATACGTAAGGCTAGGGGCGGAGCCATCACTAGGTCCAAGCCTCGAGGCAGCCCACTGATGTTAGGCCATATCCCAGGTAGGCCATCGATGTTGGGACAATTTCTCGTAGGCTTTTTATCACAGGCCCCGAGCCACGGCCCGGGTGGCCCGACGCCTGTCTCCACCAATGCATACGACCCACTTACCACTCTCGTGTGACTCACTCGCCTGCACGGTTTGCTGACCGCTACACTACATCGTCTGCTTGCGTAGATCTCTACGTATCTCGTCTCACTACCCCTGCGTTCTTTTTTTTCGATAAAGGAAGCTTTTATTAATCTTAGTAAATTACATCAAGGTGATACAATTATACTAAGAAGACTCCCGGCCTCTACACAGCTAGGGTGTACACAGCCAAACACACACACACAAGAAAAGACAAAGGAACCGTCATGCAAACTACATCACGCAATATTGTCTTCAAGGCTATCCACCATCATAGCAACACTTGGACCGCGATAAAATCTCTCTAATGACAACGCCTCCAAGAAGGACTCGATACGCACACGCACCGCCATTGCCATGATCCAACCAGTGAAGGCCAGACCAAAGGTTTTCACCTCGGAGAGAAAATCCTCAGACTACAAAACAATGCCTTCAACAAGGCCATTGCCAGGCACAACCAACTAAGGTCAGACCTAGGGATTTCTCCCTGAAATCGAAGTACCGGAGATCCCAGTGTTGCAACCACCCTCATTCCGAGCTAGTGCCGCCATACCACTTAATCTTAGCCAATAGCAACGGCCACCTTCTCAAGGCCAGATAAACAATTTTTAGATGTTCGACTCTACGATGACAGATTCGCGAGCTAGCCAATAGGCACACGATCATCAAGTCCATAGAGTACATCTAAAAAATGAGTTGTGTCGTCTAAGAAAGCGAATCCGCGAATCGATGCTAAGATGACATAGGTCAAAAGAAATGTATGAACAACGCTAGTAAGAGATGAAGACGCTGAAGCGAAGAGTAGTCACCTAGATCGCCCACCTTGACATCTTGCTCCAGCCCGTGTCAAGAAGAGAAGTCCCCACCTTGAAATCTTGCTCCAGCCCGTGCCTGATGACATAGCCATGGATCTCCCGCCCTTCGGTCAATGCTGATTCCAAGCAGCAAGCAGCGAGAGCGGCTATGATTCCCACATTGTCATGTTGCACTTCTAGCGCCTCATGCATCTCCCTGAAGCACGCCAGTGCCAGCGCACCCAGCCCGTTCGACACATACCCGTCCACCATCGAGTTCCACGTGACGATATCCTTCTCCGGCATTCCGTCGAACACCCTCTCGGCGTCCCTGACGAGGCCGAGCTTGGCGTAGAACGCGATGAGCGAGTTGCCGGTGAACACGTCGGGCCCCAGGCCGAGCTTGATCACCGCCGCGTGTGTCGCGCGTCCCACGTAGATGCTACCCAGGCGCGCGAAGCACTTGACGACTACGGGGAAGGTGAAGCGGTCGGGGCGCGCGCCGGCCGCGAGCATGGCGCGGTAGGCAGCGAGCGCGTCGCCCGGGAGGCCCGCGTCGGCGAAGCCGCGGATCATGGCATTGTGGAGGAACGCGTCGGGGCTGCTGACCGCCGCGAAGGCCTCGAGGGCCTCGTCCATGAGGCCGGCGGCGGCCTCAAACTTGCGATCCCTCAGGTATAAGCAACCAAACACACCCTTAACTGTCGATGTATGGACGTACAATCATCTCCACCCCTGCGTTCTTGTGTGCTACTCTCGGGCTACGTGTGTGTCAATCTCATATGCCTGTGCTGCAATGTGCATTTTACATGCCTGTGTTGCACCTCCTGTTGCCCACACTGCAACTCCTATTACAAATAAACAACAAACCCACATAGTGTCTTGTTTTTCCACAACTCAATTATTCATCACAACGAATATTATTTGTCACAAATATTGTGGTCAAAATAATCATCACATGAAAATATCACTAATATAATTAACATTTTTCTTGACGATGATTGAACCAAAATGTCATTACAATCATAGACATTTCAAACAATTCAATAATAAACCTAGCTCAAATGCCCCCCCCCCAAAAAAAAAAAGATTACCAAACACCGTGGTTTGATTTAAAAGCTAAATGCTTATAAATTGCTTAAACTAAAAAGCTGATTTTAAGCTATAAACAAAAACCTTAGTCCGAAACAAATAGGACCATAACCATACGGTGACACGTATAAGTCTTACAAATATAGTTGCATAGTTGATGTCGAATGACTTTGGTAGGAGGATAATATGACGTACGAGATATGGTATATGATCTATACTGATGACTATGGTAGGACGAATGACTGATGATTAACGTCCCGATTCTAGGTCCATAACAGCTTTCTTCTCGATGCTAAAATTTCCTGTACTGATAACCACTGAGCTGACCTTGGATGACGTCTCCCCAAGCAAGCTCTCCGTCTCTTCAAAACTCTGCTGCGCCCATGGATGTTGCATCACCTTCATCAACCTATCAAGCTTCTCTGCAACTTCCTTCATCGATGGCCTATTCACACCATACATTTCCAAGCACTGCTTTGCTAACTCTGCAATCTCCTCTAGAAACTCCATGTTGTCGTCGTTCTTGATCTGATCATCCAACATCTCCTCAAGCTTGTTCTCCTTTATTGCAGATAAAAACCTCATCGATAAGCTCTTCTCATGTTCAGGCGCTTCGAGGTTGAAAGCCTTCTCGCCGGTGAGTAGCTCTAAGAGAACAACTCCAAAGCTGTACACATCACTCTTATCCGTTAATTGGCATGTCTGCATGTACTCTGGGTCGAGGTACCCGCACGTTCCCTGGACAAGCGTGACGAACTGTGACTCATCGGTTGGTGCTAGGATGGAAGCGCCGAAGTCAGAGACTTTTGCCATGTACTCGCCGTCAAGGAGGATGTTGGAGGACTTGACGTCGCCATGGAGGATCTTTGGCGATGCCCATGAGTGCAGGTAGCTGAGCGCTTCGGCAGACTCATGGGCGATCCGCAGGCGAGATCCCAAGGAGATGTGCCGGCCGTGGTTTCCATGGATCAACTGGAACAGTGTTCCTTTTGGGATGAACTCGTACACCAGCATCGGGACTTCCACTTCGAGGCAACAGCCTAATAGTTTTACAATGTTTCTATGGTTGATTTGGGATAGGATAAGCATTTCTTTACCGAATTCTTTCTTGTGTTGCTCGTCGATTGTCATGCATCTCTTGATGGCTACTTCCACGTCGCCCTTGAGAAGCCCCTTGTACACAGTGCCGTGGCCTCCGTGGCCAAGGACATGCTTCTCGTCGAACTTGTTTGTGGCTTGGTTCAGTTCTGCTTCCGAGAAAACTGTAAATGAAACACTACTGTAACGGACCGCCCTTTTCAGGGGGTGCGTATAAATATCTTTGCAACTACCCAGGAATTTAGCTGTAGATAACCAAGTGTACATTGCCAGCTACGAAGTAAAAGCGAGCATTTTTATAGATGAAATATGGGCCTAACGGCCAGAGCTTTACAAAAGGTGCGATCGGCACCAGATACATTACCAAAACATCCACAGGAAAGGCTTGAGCAGATAGACCAAGGCCTTCAAAACCAAACATCGACGCTAGCGACGTTTCTCCGGAACTCGCCATCTTCATTGAAATCTAAAAGGGGGATTAGGAGCAAGGGTGAGTACACAACCGTACTCAACAAACCACACGGAATATTCTGAATATTACATGCACAGAGTTTCAAGAGGTTGGCTCTAGTTTAAGTGTTTAGTGGATGCATGAACTAGAACCTTAACTTATCATATATATTACATTTGAAACACAAACCATAAACAGCATCATCATCATCCACACCACAGAGTTATTAATAAAATCCAGGTTACGGTTATTTTATTATTAAAACTACTTAAGCTCAGTTACCGGAATCACCCGAAATTAACCCAGATTCATTAACCGGAAGCACGGCGTATTCGAATACCATTTGGTTCACTCTGCAGAGCTACTCAACTTTACCCACAAGAAAATCTACGGTCGTTGGTGTCTGCGCAATTAACATGCAACTTTTATGCATGCGGCCGGACCGAGATTAACATAACCTTTCATTGATTTTCCCCGCTTGAGTTCCTACTTCCGGTAAGTTTAAGCTTTTGTTCCCCAGTCCCCACCGCCCACGGGTCAAAGCGGCGCACGACTTCAAGTTGATCGAGAACACCTACCGTAGTGAGAATCGGCCATGGCAATACATTCCGTTCCACGCCCAAGCCCACGCGATACAACTCAGTCATTCAAAGGGAAAAACAATATACTGGCTCGTTGGATCAGATCAACAGAGCTGACCGGCCCAACTTGTGGTTGAGAGAGGACTAAGTTATTTACTTTGCTCAAGAGGGTTGATCCTTAAATGCTGAAGACCAGTCCACAACTCAAACAACACCGGCACGGTCCTTTCTACCCATCACACATCATCCCGGGCCTGGTCCTCAGTTTTGAAATAAGCCCCAAATCGATATTCGGGGTTTTTGAGTAATTAAATAAAAGTAGGTACCATAGTTTTACTACCCTACGTGGTTCATTTCATGATACTCTAAGGTTGACAAGTGATTATGGCATAATCAACATGGTTTTAATCAAAGAGGTGGGTTTTAGCTAATCATGTCATTCTAAATTAACTCTTTTTAAATGCTACTCTATATACAAGCAAGTGCAATTAGCTACATCTAGATATATAGTAAATGTACGGAAAATGGGATTCAACATGTTCAAGGAGTGTGGCTTTCCTTGCGAGGTTAGAGGTTCGCCTAACGAGAGACGGTCGATGTCGAGTCTGGTCTCGTGCGGCGCTTACTCCTGGCGCGGCTCCAGGAACTGCTCCGGCTCCGATTTCGCTCCGAGAGTTACTCCAACATCGGATCTAGCGCGAAAAAGTGAAACCAATAAATAAACGAATAAAACAATAAGAGAAAATAAGAGCTGAAAAAGGAACAAGAAGGAAAATGGCCGGAACGGAGCTCAGGGGCATTTTTGGAATTTTCGGGGCTTGGTTTGGCGAAACGGAGATCATCTTTGGACTCAGTGGCTTGAACGGATCAAGAATATACATTTTTGGCTATTTTTGGTTTTTTTTGGAGATTTTGGGAATTTTTGGAGAATTTTCTGGATTTTATTTGATTTTCTCGGATTTTTAAACGAATTAAAAATCCGAAAAAGAATTAAAAGAAAGCACTGTGCTTGGCTTGCACAGTTGATGGAATTCGCCCACGGCACGCAGGCGCCTGTGTACGGCCAACACGCTGCTGCGTCTTTGCGAATGGGCTAACCCAGCGCGAGGCGATCTTTGCGGTATCGACGTGAACTGGATTGTGAGAGGTCGGCGAGGGGCCCGCGTGATAGTGGGCGGTGGGGAGATCGGCTGACGGTTCGGGACCACTTGGCAGCGATCGCGAGGGGCGATCGCAAGGGGACCGGGTTGGCGGTGAGTGAGCGCGGGAGCTGGCGAGTGGGACCGAAGCGGCAGTGAGTCGGGAGGGGAAAAACAGAGCGGCGAGGGGATTTCGCCGGTGGGGAAGAAGATGACTGGTGATCTCGCGAACGGCGGCGGGGCGGGGAAAATGGGTTGGCGTCGAGGCAAGAGGGGCTCACGGCGAACACGGCGGTGGGCGAAATTGGCTTAAGAGAGAGTGGCGGCGGGCGGAGGGGAGGCCGAGCGGAGAAGAAGTTCATGGGCGCCGAGCAACGGCAAGACGGGAAGAGAGTGAGCTGGTGGGGGAGGTGGAGGTGGGCTTTGCGGTGCTTGGGGTGAGGAAATGGCGAAGCGGAGGGGGCTATTTATAGCCCAGCGGCGCGGAGGGGAAACGTGCGGTGAAGGAGAGAGAATCGGAGGCGAAATTTCAACGGTGAGGTCATGGGGGCATGGGCGAGCCGGTGGAAGTGACCGAACGGGCGCGGAGTTTCGCGGTGGAGCTGCCAGGCGACGCGACGAGGCGGGGCAGTGGACGCACGGGCGACACCAGGGGGCGCACGGCCGAAGAAAAATGGAGACCGGGGAGGAGAGAGAGCGGCGACGAAGATTCAACTGAAGGACGGTGGTCGTCACGGGTGAGCTGAGGCGGAGGCGACGGAGCATGCGCGGGAATCGCGGGGAGTAGCTGGGCGACGGAACAAGGCGCACGGTGGAGGTGACGGCGCACGGCCGGTTTTGAAAAATTGGCGTCGGGGCAATGAAGTGACCGGGCGAAGGCGATGCTGGCGTGAGCGGAGTTGGTGACGGAGATGATCGGACGAGCGGGGCTGCCGAGGCGTGGAAAATTTGGGCGTGGAGGACGACGGGACCGATGCACGAAAGCAGCCCTGCTCGGACCGGAGAAAGAAGAAGCGAGGGGGGGGGGGAGATGACGCACGGGCGGCGTGGCGGAAACGACGGGCGTGACGCGGGTGTCGACAATGCGGCGAGGAGGACGATGGGATGACGAGGGAGGGCTTGGACCGGGCACGGAGGCGTGGCAGCAGGCGCACGGCGAAGCGATGGGCGCACGGCCGAAGGGACAGGCGCGGGCGTCACGGATGGTCTGGCGAGACGACGGGAGCAGGTGCTCGAGGACGATGAGACGGAACGGGCGCTGCTGAAGACGAAAAAATTGATAAAATGCCACCCCTGATATTGCCGCTCGCTAAAATGCCACTCATCTCTCAATGACATGTGGGACCTTCTGTGTCTATGACAGTGGGCCCGAGTGGCATTTTAGCGAGCGACAATGTTAGGAGTGGCAAATTTTCAAATCTCCCGCTGAAGACGAGGCTGAGCGACGCTGGGGCTGGTCACGAGGACGAAGCGGCCGAAGGACCGGGCGCAAGGCAGCGCTGGAGAAGGAAGAAGGGGGAGGAAGAGGGGTGGCGTGGGCTGGGCATTTGCGCGCGGGAAACGGGCCGGGAAAAATTGAAATGGGCCAAGGGGATTGGGCTGGGGGATGAGGTGGACCGGGCCGGAGGAAAGGGAAACAGGTGGGCCAAGGGAGAAGAAAATGCGGGCGCGAGTGGGCGGGGACGGCACAGGCCGGGCGAGGCGGGAAAATGGGCTGGCCAAGTTGGATTTGGACGCGCGACCGGAAAGGGAAAAAAAAGGCCGGCCGGACGGAAGAAGAAATTCGGCCTAAGGAAGTTGGCTGAGAACAAGGACTGGGCCGGAGAGAATGAAAAGAACCGGCCGTCGACTTGGGCGAGGAAATTTGCGCGCGGGGAAAGAGAAAAAGAAAGGCTGGCCGAAGGGAAATGGAAATTGAGCTGGAGAGGGATAATGGATTAGGCTGGGGAGAATTTGGGCTGACGGTCAAATAAATCGTATCGGGGAAAGAAAATGGATCAAGCCAAGGGAAAGGAAAATTCGGCCGGAAAAAGAATGGGCCAAGGACGCGGGAAGGAATTGGGTTGCGTGAGGGAAAACGGGCGCCTGACGAGGGGAATCGATAATTGGGCCGGAAGAGATGGCCGGAAATGGAAGGTGTCCAAAAACGGGGAATTTCCCGAAAGGGAAAGGGAACGAGATCCAGCTAGAAGAAAACCAAACAAACTCGGGAAATTCGAATAAACTCCGAAAATTTCAAATAAGACCCAAATAAAAAGAATAAATAAGATTTTGAAATTTTAGGGGTGTTTCAACTACCTTGTTTTGACTTCATCTCCTCGAATAGCAGTAGACCCCCGTGTTGTCGAAAGTATTTTTGTTTGATGTGTTGCAGCTTTCTTCTCTCTTGGATCAAGTATGCACAAGTAGTCGTTATCACAAGGACCACAAGCCCAACACTTGCACCTGCATGATTCTCCACAGTGACCAGTAATCACATTGAATCTAATTTATCAACCAATAGCATTACCATGACAAATGAACACATGAGGATGAGGTTAAAAAATTTGGCGTGTATGTGTCGTTGAACGTTGTATGTGTCGTTGAACGTTGTGGATGAGACATAAGCGGTGCTGAAGTTGAAAGCTTTCTTTTCCATCACTACCATGTAACTACAGGGGCTGTCCTTCCATATTTCAGTGGTGTTGTAGTCTTCGTTGAAATATCCATTTAAATACTGTATGCCTTTCGGGAGATCCGCCTGGCAGCAGCCGGCGCCAGAGCATGAGCCGTTCTTAACGTCGACACTATTAGAGCATGTCAACGAGCAGCCGATTACATACTGCACGCATTGCATATGTAGTATACATGCACAGCTGTTAGCAAATTGAACATTTGGACAAAGCCATATATAATATACTATTGTGGACTTCAGTGCGAACCAATGCAAGTCTAGTATAAGAATTGAGCTAAAGTACTTATACCGAGCGATAAATTAAGATTGACAAAATGACGAAATACTTACCGAGTCACTCATCATATAAGCGAGTGTGTTACACCCGACCACGATAATCTTGTTATCCACGTCTGAGAACCAGTAAGGTGTACCAGTGGAGTTTAACCATGCGTCGCTGTAAAGCATTTCGCGGCTTTTTGGGTCATAGCACTGAGAGGAGATCCCCATTTTCATCGTGGTTTTGCTGTCGGGCACAGAGATGTTTGTGACCTCGACTGTCCCAGCAAAAGACTTCTTGGCGCCGTCCACGGTCTTGCAGCTGAGCTGAAAGCTGACATCGATCGCGCACTGCGGGTCGTCGGAGTCGATGCCAAACGGGTAAGGGATGTCGACCCCGCCGCACTTCCTTTGGCAGCCGGGATGCCGGCCTGCAGGCGCACCGGTGGCGGCCTGCATCCAGCCGGCTAGAAGGCTGAGAGAAAGACTACAGAAAAAAAGAGTCCCATAGTACTCCATTTGGTTATTCAGAAAGCCCTCGTGTCATCGTGTGTGGTGGTTGAATACTGCTATAAATAGATGGAGCTACGGGGTCAAACGGGAAGATAATTCCCATTTGATCCGGTTAGGACCGGATTTAGGGCGAGATTTAACTATTCAGTTGAATATGAGACGGGATCCATATATTTGAATTCAGATTTGGAATCGAATTCGAAACAGTTAATATCTGGTAAATACGATATAGGATCCAGATATTCGGACTCTTTCTATTCAAATATCAGGAAGGCATAGTCTATTTATTACATATTTTCCAAGGTAGCCTATTTATATTAACAATTAGTTGGTTCTATTGATTCTTAAGTAGTATATTCTTTTTATGACGTTTATTGGGTTTGATTGATATAGAACTTGCTATTATGGTCATGCGCTCAGTATGATTTGATTCAACATATATTACTATATATATGTATGCATTATCTATATATCTTTATCTGTTTTCGACTAGAATCAGTCACATATACATCCTACATCTGTGTATTGAATAATCCATATTTGTATTTATATCTGACTAATTCGTATTCGATTTTGGATTGAAAAAAATATAAATTAAAATATAGAAAAAGTAATATTGACCGACCCATTTTCACCTTAGATGGAGCAACCAGTGCACGTAAACTGGCTGTGCTGCGTGTTGCTTTCATTCCGCGTACACTGTGTTGGGTTTATTGCCATGAATTCATCAACTGCTAGTACACGGATGGGCCCACATGTTCTCTTTCATACAATTCTAAACGTCTTATTTGGTCACGATAAGTTACACTGTTGGACTAGAAATTCATCTGAACAAAAATGTGTGTGCATCAGTGCATGGCAATGTTTGCGTGTCTCTAACTCGTAATCTTTTAAAAAATAAATTCTATTTTTGACATAAAAAATTCTTATATGTTACTACTCCCTCTGTTCTTTATGGACATCTTAGAGTTCGTACGTTCAAACTTTCTAAATTTGATGAAGTAATATGTTTAAAACTATCTATATTAGCGAATTAACAACTATATAATTAAATGTATCCATAAAATATTTTATAACAATTATAATATTATAGTATGTAATAAGATAAAATTACAAAAGGTAACAATTGAAGTCATATATGGAGACTGTGAGAAGTAAAAAAAATGTCATTTAAAATGTATGAAGGAAGTAATTGTTTTGGGGGTTGTTTCTGCCGGTTGTTATCGTCAAGCTATCTTCTATTCCCTTAAAAAAAACATAGAAGAACCTCTTAAAAAGATAACCTCTACTCATTTCTTGGGTCGAAACCAGAGCTGGCATTCTTCATTTTCTTTCGAACTATCTAATAAGGCTGCAGGAACTACTGATACGCAGAAATTAGAATTTTTTTAATAATATTATTTTATTTCAAAATTGCGATATTAATATTCGGTTTAAAAAATTGCAGAAATAATATACGGTTTGGCGACAATATGCTTATCAAAAAGCGGTTTAGCGACAATAAGTTAATCCGCGTTTGAATGCTAATCGACCCATAATATCGCTACAGTATGGGTTTGGTGACTACCGTAGCTACAGAATCGCCAAACTATTTGGTGATAATATCAGTAGCTACAGATATGCCGATTAGCATTCAAACGGCGGGATTAACCTATTGTCGCCAAACCGTTTGGCGATATTATTTCTGTAATTTTTTTAAACCGAATATTAATGTCGCAATTTCTAAAAAAATAATATTATTTAAAAAATTCCAGAAATTAGCACTCGGTGTTGGAGCGATGGTACTCGAACTTCTTCGCGGTAAATTTCCCAGTAATGCTACCGACATCATGTGAGATCGACACGCCCCAAGAAGCGAAGACTTGGACTCGGTGGTCGTCATTGATAAGTCATCAGCCCGCAGTAGCTATCGCCTATGAACCGTCAACCGCCAGCAAGACCGGAAGACTTGGACTCTGTGAGTCTTCCTAGTGACCCGATGACGAAGAACTCGTCGTCCGCGTCTGAGAACCCGACAGGTGTGCCGAGTTTGGATTTTCTGGGTTTTGGAAAGGGATTGAAGTTTCCTGTCTTATTTGGTTAGCTATTACCCTGGCTTTTACGTAGATGAGTCAGGATTCTAGTTCAAATTCTCTGTTCCCACATAGATACTGATTGAGAATATACGTGTCAAATAAAGCCTTAGTTGACCAAAATACCCTTGTCATAATTTATTGAACAAATTGAATCCAAAACCAAAAAGACACCATCCATAAAAAATGTTTGTAAATACCATGTGAAAGGACATGTAGAGGTCTATCCATATTTACGATGAGTTATTGATTGTGTTTGAGTGTGTAGTGCTCAAGTTTGAGTTTTATTTAAATCCAATTTTAAATTTGAAGTAATTTGAAGTGTTGTCAGGTTGGATAACATTACTGGCCTGGGGTTGGCAATAGTGCCGGCCCTACAATGCTACCGGCCGTGTAATGACGGTAGTTATTTTACAGAGAGGTGTTTCTCTGGAGCGTCAAGGGTGGCACTACAGTCCTTAGGTGAGGTACTACCGGGGGTGCAACATTACCAGCCTCCAGCTGGCGATAGTCATTTTCCAGAGAGGGTTTCTCAGGTTTTTAGGGCTGTCGAATATCTAAATATGGGATATGGATGTACGCCATAAACTCCAGGATCACACCATATATGTCATTAAAAGCATTTGAAAATTCCGGATATCTCAAGCCCAATCCAATGGGATAAGATATGCGCGGGAAGAGATATCCCCATATAGGAAAGGATTCGATCGTGTTCCTGATACAAGGAAACCCACTCGAATACGCTCGACAGTTATGGAAGTTTGGATACGATACGAGATCATAACAACGATGGACTCCTCATTGGCTGAGCGCTGGCACGCTGAACTTCACCTAGGCAGCGACGACGGTGTTGAGGCCCCCCGCCCCGGAGGAACCAAACCCAGATGGGCTCGTCAAACTCAGCCACGGGCTTCCAATTGTTGACCAGGCCGCTCGTTAGCCCTTAACCGCGCGCGCCAGATTGGGCCAGGCCGCCCTCTACTTCACGTCGAATCGGATATGCAAACTAGTCCAAAAATAAACTTGAAATATACCGATCCGACGGATAGTGATATTCCGAATCTAAAATAAAATATCCAAATCCAACAACTATCCAAAAAACATCTGAATCCGAACCAAAACTATCCGGTCGGTTGGAAATTATCCGATCTGGTTGAACCCCTACCTAACATGAGAGATGCGAATAATATGCTTCTACGTTCTCTCTCTATATTTTTTTTAAAAAATAGCTCTCTTCTCCACCGTGTAAGGTATGGTAACCTGGTAGAGGATATGTGTCCTTGCCACGTTCGGGGAGTGCAGAATCTACCTGACTCTATGGCAGCAGGTGTGAGTGCGGAAGGATACGCTAACATGCTCGTGGAGCGCGGAAGGCATCCTTCCGCGCTACCCCAACGCGGCAGCGAAGCAACACAGTGTATGGGAGCTAGTGTATAGTGTACAACACACAGTGTACAGTGTACATTGAAATCGCCCATGCTGCCCACTACATTGTTGTCACGGACGTGGGCCTTGGAAGCTGGGCTGGCCCACTCGGTTGAGAGGGGAAGACACTACAAAAGCAAAGGAGCAGCTGCCAGGCAAAACATCGAAGAACAAGAGCCTGCTTCCTCCTCCATCGAGTCTTCTCTACTCTGTATCTTCTTCATTCTTGTTGCCTATCCTGAATTCTCTGCTTTCCCCAGTCTAATGTCTATCCAATTTCCTTCGTTCCTCTTCAATTATCAGTGTGATTAGCATTAGCAAGACTGGATTGTGACATTTGGTATCAGAGCCTGTTCATCTTCATCACCACCGTTGTGCATCTTCATCTTCCGATCGGTTGAGCCGTCATCCGTCATGCCGCCAGCCGTCGGCCGCCGGTTGTCGCTTCACCGGCCACCACCGCCTCCTCCCCATACCCTTTTGGATTCGGATCAAGTGGTTACTCGTTCGCTCATCCCACCACTGCCGCCTCCTCCGTCGCCGCATCCACCCCAGCCTCTTCGGTGCATCAGCCATCTCCTCTGCGGCGTCCACCCCGAGCCTCTTCGAAGACCGCCGCCGCCGCTCGTCTTCCGCTGGGCGCTTCGTCTTCTTCACCGAGCCAAGCCTCAGATTCTCAAGACGACCAGAGCGCACACCTGGGGTTTCGGATCTGCGCCGCCGGTCTTCGTCGTGCGCCGCTCGTCTTCTGTGCGTCCACCGGATCCGCGCCGTCGTCCGGAAGACGGCTCATCTTCACCGACACCAAGCCTCCCCCCACTCTGCTCGTGCTCAAGAGGCGATGGCGAACACTCCCATGTCAACGCTAAAGGAGGCTGCACCGACACTTGTTCCAGTGCCTGCCTTACCCCCTTCGACACCTATGCTGATGACAACTGACACCATTGGCGCAGCATTGTCCAGCCCTATCAGTGCATACCAGGTGTTTGAGGAAATGTCATGCCACCAGGAGACAAACACCGGCCATATTCTTCATGTCACGGTGAGCCATGTGCTCTATCCGATGACCGAGGAGATGTTTCACCAGGTCTTTGACACATTTGGCACTGAAAAGGTGTACGTGCTTGGGAGGACAAGTAGCGTGGAGGTGCTCGTCCTATTCCGGTCATGCCATGATGCGACGCGAGCTCGAGAGGCCCTTCATGGCCGTTGCATTCTCGACAATTGCTGCTGGTTGGATATCAGGCACGAGATGTTGCTTCCCACCACTATCACCCCGGTGACACCCACCAAGTGTTCGACATCATGTCCCATCCAAGACGCCAACAAACCAACAGTTTCATCCATTCCTGTTGTTGCTGCGGTCTCGTCCTTCAGTACCTCTATGAGCAAGGGCACACAGAAAGATCATCAAAGTATTGAAGGTTCCCCAAGTTCAGAAGTACCAGTTTCTCACTCAACTGCTGTGAATGGTAGTTATAATACTTCAGGAGAAGATGAATATGTCACAAGTACTTCACTGGAAGATATATCTGTTAATGGCAATCTGCATGGAGCTGGTAATAGCCACGGCAATTCGGTAGCATATCTGCTTATCTATCTCAAGATAGAGATCATCTTGAGAAAGTAGAGAGTCCAAGTAAACAAAAACCGTCTGCAGTAAAATGGCCTTGGAGACTATCAAGATAGTTTCGGATGCTTCTACACATGAAGGATCTAGCCAACAGACAAACGAGTATCAAAATTTCAGCATTAGGCCCTCTCGAAGGATAATGAACGGAAAGATCTCAACTGTGTCTGTAAAAGAATATTTGCTTTTGGTCGGGTATCGACTTGCGACCATGATTTTCATTGAGGAGGTTCCCGATCGGGACCTTGATGTTTGGACTAACAGTTCAGCTTGAGTGCTGATGCCCTTGGCGTTATTACTATCAAGACCTTTCATCTACCACGAGGTCGCAGAGGAAAAAATATCCATTCTTCGAGAAAACGAAACACTAACGAAGGACAATGAAAGGCTCAGGTTGAAAAGGACTCCTTGATGAAGAGCAGGAAGTGGCTAATAGCCAGTTTGTCGCTTTAAGAAAGTCTTTGGAAGCTGCACACATGGACATAAAAGAGAAGGAGAAAACGGTTCAAGACACAAGCAATCACTTTGGATGTCCAGAGGAAGGGGTGAATGATCGCAGAGCTAAAATTACAGCCCTCAAGATGCACATTGAAGGACTCGATCCAAGAAACAGCTTGTCTGTTGGAGATAATCGATGATTTTGCTTCCCGCTATTGCTAATTCTATGGGAGAAGCAAAGCAGATTGTGTAATGAACATGAAAACACGCAGGATCTGAATCCATAACACTAAGCTAGCATTGGCGAAAAAGTCTAACCGAGGTGCTTCAGAAATGCTATGGCCCAGAAGCTTATGTCTGGAGTGCTGGGGTGATTCGGTATATTTTTCTACGAGGTGTTCCTCCATTTGGGGCTGAAACTGAAGCAGGAATATTTAGACAAATCCTTAGAGGCAAACTTGATTTTGAGTCTGAACCCGGGCCTAGTATCTCCAACAGCGCTAAAGATCTGGTTCGTAATATGTTTCATCGAGATCCTAAAAGGCGACTCACTGCTCATGAGGTTCTTTGTCAACCCTGGATTGTTGATGATGCTGTGGCGCTGGATAAGCCCATTGATTCTGCTATTTTGTCAAGGTTGAAGCATTTTTCGGCAATAAACAAGCTCAAGAAGATGGCATTGAGGGTTATTGCTGAAAGCCTCACTGAGAAGGAAGAGCAGACCAAGATTCTCAAGGTCATCCGCAAGAACCTTGTCAAAAAGTGCATTGAGCTTTTTTTTGGGATTGCCGAGAATCAGGAGGACTACAACAACTTCTACGAGGCCTTCTCCAAGAACCTGCAGCTTGGCATCCATGAGGACTCCTCGAACAGGAACAAGATTGCTGAGCTCCTAAGATACCACTCCACCAAGAGCAGAAATGAGCTGACCAGCCTCAAGGACTATGTGACAAAGATGAAGGAGGGCCAGAGCTTCATCTACATTATTGACCAATGTGTTGATCAAGTGGGGAGCAGAAGTCTGTACTTGCAGTTACCATGGGACCCTGGTGGTGACAACATGTACAGTCTCAGGTTTGCTATCATCAGCTTGGGGACAAGCCGAAATTCAAGGAGGGAGGAATGTCACGGACGTGGGCCTTGGAAGCTGGGCTGGCCCACTCGGTTGAGAGGGGAAGACACTACAA
The DNA here is from genome assembly GCA_036346375.1 of Guadua angustifolia. Lineage (NCBI taxonomy): Eukaryota > Viridiplantae > Streptophyta > Magnoliopsida > Poales > Poaceae > Guadua > Guadua angustifolia. The sequence goes on along the minus strand of CM070516.1, from coordinate 37,606,306 downwards.
AAGCAAAGGAGTAGCTGCCAGGCAAAACATCGAAGAACAAGAGCCTGCTTCCTCCTCCATCGAGTCTTTTCTACTCTGTATCTTCTTCATTCTTGTTGCCTATCTTGAATTCTCTGCTTTCCCCAGTCTAATGTCTATCCAATTTCCTTCGTTCCTCTTCAATTATCAGTGTGATTAGCATTAGCAAGACTGGATTGTGACAATTGCCTGCCTTCTCACTTGTATTGCCACGCTCGTCCCGTTGTGCCACGGGCTAGCTTCCACACTCCCCGGTGCGCAACAGGAGGCAAGCATTTTTTTTGCGGTGGTGGAGGAAGCAATTTTTATAAAAACATATGTTGCAGATTAGATTCGTAAAAAAAACGTTGTACATGAATAGTGTTCGTGAGATGCCGGGCAATAGAGCCCGCTGGCGCGACAGTCAACCTACACGCTTAAGTTGAGTTCAAACATTATAGCCCATTGCTATCATAATAGTCCTATTATGCACGTAAACAAGATAACAATGCACGAATTGCTATGGGCGCACCAAAATAGTAGGTTCAAACATGAAAATAGCTTTGCATGTTCAAATATCTCAGAATAATTGCAAATAAATGGTTAGGTGATATAAAATAACTAATGAATTATCCAAAGTATGAACAATATAGTGGATTACTCAAAGTATGAACAATGTAGAAATAGTGGGAATTCTTTCTTTCTTTCTTGTTGTATTCTTTCATGCATACAACCCTCTATTTATAGGTAACATGAGAGGGTTGAACTAAATAAAGAGTTACAAGAATTGATACTATGTAGGTTTCATAGTAATGGCATGGAGTTTCTCCTTCAATTGATACATGAGAGTTTCTCCTAAAAGGGGTTATGGACATCCATTTAAACAATATTTTGTAACACTCCCCCTTGGATGTCCATTAATTTGTGAATATGTATGCCTCGTTAAAAACCTTACCAAGGAAAAACCTAGTGGGAAAAAAACCATGGTTAAGGAAAAGAGTACATAACATATTCACTCCCCCTGATCACTTAAGATCTCTGAATCGACAAAGTCCAATCATACTGGTCAATTTCTTGAACGTTGTAGTGGGAAGTGTCTTTGTGAATAAATCGGCGAGATTATCACATGAGCGAATTTGTTGGACTTTCAGAACACCATCCTTTTGAAGGTCATGAGTGAAGAAAATTTTTGGTGATATATGCTTCACTCTGTCCCCTTTGATATGTCCCTCCTTCAGTTGAGATATGCATGCTGCATTATCCTCATATATAATGGTAGACTCTTCCTTGTCTAAAAGTAAGCCACATGATCTTTTAATATGTCCTGTCATATTTCTTAACCAAACACATTCTCTACTAGCTTCATGGATTGCCAAAATTTCTGCATGGTTAGATGATATTGCCGCTATAGTCTGTTTCATTGAACGCCATGATATAGCAAAGGCCACCACAAGTAAAAACATATCCAGTTTGTGATCGACCATTATGGGGATCGATAGATACCTCGTGATCTGCAAAACCAACTAACTCTTTCTTGTATGTATCGAAAAATATAAACCCATATCATTTGTACCTTGAAGATAACGAAATATATGTTTGACGCCGCTTCCAATGTCTTCTCGTAGGACATGAGTCAGATCTTGGTAATAAGTTGATTGCAAATGCGATATCGTGTCGTGTATGAGTAGAAAGATACATAAGTGCACCTATGGCACTTAAATATGGCACTTCAGGGCCGAGAATTTCTTCATCATTATCTGGAGGTCGGAAAGGATCTTTAGTTATATCAAGCGATCTTACAACCATTGGGGAACTTAAAGGGTGTGCTTTATCCATATAAAATTGTTTTAAAATTTTATCTGTATAAGTCGCTTGATGAACAATAATTCCATTCTTAAGATGATCAATTTGCAATCCAAGGCAAAACTTTGTTTTTCCAAGATCCTTCATCTCAAATTCTTTCTTTAAGCATTCAACTGCATTTGAGATCCCTTTAGTTGTTCCAATCAAATTTAGATCATCAACATATACAGCGATTATCACAAATTCATCTCCAGATCTTTTTATGAATACACATGGACAAATAGAATTGTTTGTGTATCCTTCTTTTATCAAATATTCACTGAGACGATTATACCACATTCGTCCGGATTGTTTTAATCCGTATAATGACTTTCTCAGTTTAATTGAATATTGTTCTCGAGAACCTGCTGCTTCTCGCAGTTTGAATCCTTCGGGGATTTTCATATAAATATCACTATCTAGTGATCCATATAAATATGTCAGTAACAACATCCATCGATGCAAGTCAAGGCATTCCTTCATTGCCGCATGATAAGATATCTAAAAGTTGTTGCATCCATCACGGAGAGTATGTTTCTTCATAATCTATACCAGGTCTTTGGGAAAAGCCTTGGGCAACTAATCGTGCCTTGTATCTTGTAACTTCTCCTTTCTCATTTCTTTTTCGCACAAAGACCCATTTGTAACCAATAGGTTTTACACCATTGGGTGTACGAGCTCAGTCAAAAACTTCTCTATTTGTCGAGAATTCAATTCACCTCAATTGCATCTTTCCATTTTGGCCAATCATTTCTTTGTTTGCATTCCTCGATTGATCGAGGTTCTTGATCCTCATTACCGTGTATAATTTCTAGCGCTACATTATATGCAAATGCATCATTGACGTCAATATCACGGTTCAAAAGTTTTCCTGACATGACATAGTTTAATGAGATCTCAGTTTGTGTAGAATCAGGTACCTGTATTTCTTCCGAAATAGTATTATTAGTCATGTCATTCATCTCTTCAGGAGATTTTTCTTGGGCTATTATTTCCTCAACTTGACTATCTTTAGCTCCTTTTCTTCTTCGAGGATTTTTATCTTTCGAGCCCAATGGTCTACCACGTTTTATGGTAGGTTTTGTCTCATTTGCAATAGCTGGTTGTCCTTCTGGGACACTAATTTTTTCAGGAGCATTAGCAGCTGGAATATGTGACTTTGTCACTGCTTCAAATCAGAAAAGCATCGTGCAAATTATTCGCTAAATTTTGTAGATGAATTATCCTTTGAACTTCATGTTCACATTGTCTTGTGCGAGGATCAAAATGAGATAATGATAATTCATTCCAAACAATTTCCTTATTTAGCTGCTTCATTTCTCCCCCTAATGTTGGGAAATTTGATTCATCAAAATGACAATCAGCAAATCTAGCTGTAAATAAATCTCCTATTAATGGCTCAAGATATTTTATTATAGAAGGATTCATACCCAACATATATTCCCAACCTTCTTTGTGGTCCCATCTTCGTATGCGTTTTGTGGAGCAATTGGAACATATCTTGCACAACCAAAAATTCTTAGATGGGATATGTCCGCTCTTTTCCAAATACTAACCGCAATGGAGAAGAAGTATGATAACTTGTTGGCCTGATGCGAATTAATGATGCCGCATGCAAGATAGCATGGCCCCAAGCTGATGTTGGGAGTTTTGATTTCATAAGTAACGGTCTCGCAATTAATTGGAGCCGTTTTATAAGTGATTCTGCAAGACCATTCTGTGTATGAACATGTGCTACAGGATGCTCAACATTTATTCCAATTGACATGCAATAATCATTGAAATTTTTTGAGGTAAATTCACCAGCATTATCCAAACGTATCGATTTAATAGGATAATTTGAAAATTGTGCTCGCAATTTTATTAATTGAGCTAACAATCTCGCAAACGCCAGGTTACGAGTTGATAATAGAGAGACATGTGACCATCTAGTCGATGCGTCAATCAAAACCATAAAATATCTAAATGGACCACTTGCTGGATGAATAGGTCCATATATATCTCCTTGTATGCGCTCTAGAAAATCAAGGGATTCAGCCCCTATTTTAGCTGGTGATGGTCTTACAATCAATTTTCCTTGAGAACATGCCACACATGAGAAGTCATTGGACTGAAGAATCTTCTGGTTCTTCAACATATGCCCACACGAAGTATTTATAATTTTTCGCATCATTGTTGATCCGGGATGGCCCAATCGGTCATGCCATACAATAAATTCGTTATGATTGGTAAACTTCTGGTCTACCACCATATATGATTCAATTTTATCAATCTTTGTATAGTACAAACCAGATAATAATGATGGCAATTTTTCCAATACATTTTTCCTACCCGATGACATATTTGTAATGTTAAGGTATTCCCTATTTCCTTCATTAATTGTCTCAATGTGATATCCATTTTGGCGGATATCTTTAAAACTCAATAGATTTCTTTGAGACTTTGGGGAATACAATGCGTCATTCACACTTATTTTTGTCTTCTGGGGTAATAATATTATGGCCTTTCTGAGCCCTCTATCAAATTTGCACTCCCAGATACTGGTATTGATACTTCCATTATGCATCGTTAAATCATGAAAATACATTTTATTCTTGAGAATAGTATGTGTTGTTGCAATTATCTACAACACATATATCTCCACCATTTACCATTATTTTTTCCATTCACTTCAAAAGAAAATTTTAATAAGATAAATGAGCATTATAACATAAAATTTATTAACACATGAAACATTACAACCATAATTCAATACATAATATATTATATTTATTCTCGAACAAAAACATAACATGTTTGCATTATTAATGATGTAACATAATAAAATTTATTTTTGTACAAATAACTACTTAAAAAAATATTCTTGAATAAGAAAATCGAAACATCTAGATGAGTTGTATCATGTTGGCCGCTGTCTTCTTCTTGAGTTTTGCCAAAATATTCATTATCTCCATTACTATTGGCAAAATTGGTCTCTATCCTTTTCTCTTTCCTTTCAAGCGATTGTTGATAGAGATCCACGAGGTGCTTTGGCGTCTTTACGCTTCTGCGACCAATGATTTTGCCTCCACAAATGATAGCATATATTTTCATGTTTATAATTTTCATTTTTCCCTCAGATCTCCCTTTTCTTGCCTCTTCGGGGACCATTTGTATTTTTGAAGGAAACATTATAATTTCCTCTACCACGACCTCGTCCATATCCACGACCACGACCACGTCCTCGGCGCGCCTCTATTGTTATTATTATATCTTGTCGCATTCGCCAGGGAATGGACTTGAACCAGATTGGACGAGCCTCATGGTTTTTCATCAAAAGCTCATTATTTTGTTCAGCCTCAAGCAAACAAGAAATAAGTTCGAATATTTCTTGAACCCTTTTTCCCAGATTAGCGATGCAGAGCAAATTTGAAGCATGGAATGTGGAGTATGTTTTCTCCAACATTTCCTCATCTCAGTAACCTTTTCTCCACACAACAAAAGTTGTGAAGTGATTTTGAACATGGCTAAATTATACTCACAAACAGTTTTATAATCTTGCAACCTCAGGTGCAACCAATCATACCGAGCTTTAGGGAGAATTACAGTTTTCTGATGGTCATACCTTTCCTTTAATTTGTTCCAGAGAACAAAGGGATCTTTCACCGTAAGGTATTCAGTTTTTAACCCTTCATGGAGGTGATGGCGAATAAAGATCATAGTTTTAGCCTTTTCTTGGTTAGACGCCTTATTTCCCTCTTTGATTGTTTCGCCGAGGCTATTTGCATCTAGATGGATTTCAGCATCAAGCACCCAAGACAAATAATTTTTGCCCGTAATATCCAAAGCCATGAATTCAAGTTTTGCAAGATTCGACATAGTAAACTACAATACATAGAAATGCAAACTATGAATTATAATGCGTAAATTAAACAAGATAGAATAGGGATTAAAAGAATACTTTACCTTAGAAAACGACGATCAAAGTATTTTTAGTATGTGAAATTTACGATAGCCTTTTAGAGGCGATCGTGCTGATAACGTGATATAAAATAACTAATGAATTATCCAAAGTATGAACAATATAGTGGATTACTCAAAGTATGAACAATGTAGAAATAGTGGGAATTCTTTCTTTCTTTCTTGTTGTATTCTTTCATGCATACAACCCTCTATTTATAGGTAACATAAGAGGGTTGAACTAAATAAAGAGTTACAAGAATTGATACTATGTAGGTTTCATAGTAATAGCATGGAGTTTCTCCTTCAATTGATACATGATAATTTCTCCTAAAAGGAGTTATGGACATCCATTTAAACAATATTTTGTAACATTAGGTAATTTTCTAAAAGAGGAAAAAAGAGAGCAAAACTCTACGTTTGAATGCGCTCTTATAAAATCATTCATTTATAGTACACTCGTGCAATGGCTTTCCGTTTAGGCACAAAATCAACATGAATACTACATGTACTTCCCAACCTATATACCTATAATTATAATTTAAATTTCATTTTTGTAACAAAAATTCATTTTCAATTTTGTTCTATGTTAAGAGTGAAAAAATCGAGAAAAGTCTGACAAATTTGTTGTATATGATTATCTGAGTCTCACGTCCGGGCCATCCACTGAAAAGTGAAAACTGAACCTAATCAGGCCTCTCAGCCGCTGGTGTGAAAATTTCAGCCCATAAGTTTCTCATTTTGCGTGTTTCCTATCTGCAACAGGCCTGCCCAACCAGAGCCCGCCTAACTCTCCCCAGTCCCACTCCTAAACCCCACCGTCGGCGGCAGGCGCTCAAAACCCGTCTCCTCCCTCGCGCCACCGCCACCTTCCTTCGCGACGCTGCTGAGAGAGGCCGCAGCAGCAGCAGCAGCTGTGCAGAGCGTGCGCTTGAGGGAGATATGGGAGGCGGCAGGAAGCGCGGGCGCACGCAGCGCCGCCACTTCAAGCAGGGGCGCGATAACGTCTGGAAGCACAACTCCCAGCACCCTCCCGCCGGCGGCGGCGGCGGTGGCGAGGGCCGCGAGGGGAACCCGTCCTGGCAGCCGTTCGCCACCGAGAACCCGGCCTTCGAGGACTACTATAAGGTGCAGCCGCTTGGTTCAGACGATGCGTAGCTTACTCTTTTTTTTTTACATTTTTTTGGCGTGCTCTAGTGCAGTTCTAAATTTGATGACAGTAACAGCGCTAGCTTTGATCGTATGAGCTCGACCTTCATGTAGATTTCGTTTTAGAATGTTATAACTTGTTGAAGTGGTGATGAGGGATCAGGGATGTGTTGACATAAGCTATTGTTTTGAAATTCTCAGCTATATTAATCGATTTCAGTCCTGAATATTGTTCTGCAGAGTTACCTTATTCTAATAGTACCCTAGATGGCTTGCACTGCCTTTGTTTCTGTTGTGATTGTTTATAGCTTTGGTTTTAAGCTGGAATGATGTAGCATTGCTTGCAAGTTGTGGATGTGGCTTCCGATAAGCCGTATTGAAATTTGAATGTCTATACATGTGTATGCCTTACAGGAGCAACAAATTGTTCCCGAGGAAAAGTGGGATGACTTCATGAGTATGCTTCGGAAGCCATTGCCAGCTACCTTTAGGATTAATGCGAGGTAGTTATGCTTTCTTTAAATTGGTGTTATTAATTCGGTTGTAAGCATATCTGGCCATTGTTGTTCTAAATTAATAAAGAGCGTGTTTTGTTTGATGTAAATTGTGGACTTTAATCACATGCATGGTTATCACGGCGCCCCGCCTGGACGCCTAGGTGCCTAGGCAGGCGCTTAGGTGAGGATTAGGCGCCAACAAAAATGTTAAGTTAGCAGTAGCAGCACAACATCAAGCATCAACAGTAGCAGTCAAATGAGTTTCCCATCCAAGAGCTCCGGCCCACTCCCGGCGCCGGCCCATTTGGCCCATTGCATTGCAGTGCTACACTAGCACTCCTAGCAGCCGGCCGCACGCACACCCGCACCAAGCTACCAGCTCCATTCACACGCGCCGCCCTCTATCCATCCCAGCCGCTACCGCTTCCTCTCCTCTCTTTGCCGTCGGCGACCTCCTCCCCCTCCCCCTACAGCTGCCAACTCCTCTCCCCTCTCCTCCACCCCTGCCTACGGCCGCTGCAGATTGGGAACGGTGGCAGCGAGATCTGGGACGGGACGGGACGACAGCGGCTGAATCTTGCAGTGACGGCAGAGGAGGCGATGGCGCTGCGGCTGGAGACGCTTGAGGCCACACAGATCTCTTGTGTCTCTCCACACCAAGCCCAACCAGGCGAGGCGACCGGCCACGGCAGTCTTCCTTCGGCGACTGGACTCCTAAGCGGCGACTTAATAGCAGGGATCACATGTTGTTATATGCTTTCTCGTTTTTAGCAAAGGATAGCTTAACGTGATTCTGGTTTACCTGCTGTTCACTGCTATGGTTCACGTTCATCAGACATTATATTCTGTACATTTTTCACCTTTGTATCTTGCACGAATATAAACAACTGACCTAATAGTTAGAGCAAAAAATAATTGTGCAAAATAGCCTGGTATTTTTACTAAGACTTTTTTTTTATTTTTTAATGTCTGGCATTGTTGAAGATAACTTAATTCTACGTTAGGGTTTAATTGTTCTATTCTAACAAGCTAACTTTTCTTTGCCTTTTCAGCTGTCAATTTTTTCAAGATATCTGCTCACAGTTAGAAAATGACTTCAGGAAGTTGTTTGGAGACTGAGGTTGTTTCTAAAATTCATGCATAAACTTTAGTTATATCTTTGACATTTTCTATTTTATAATCCTTTTGTCTTGGCTCCTGGGCAGGTTAGTGATGAGCATGAAGAAGATGCTATTCGCCCTTTGCTTTGGTACCCCGGCAATCTTGCATGGCATTTGAACTTTTCACGAATGCAACTGAGGAGAAACCAGGCACTTGAGAGGTAAACAGATCTTACATGATGTTTATTTTGAAAGAACCCTTTCAACAATGTGCAGTATAGGATGATTGTTTTTATGCACTTGTTAAACTGATGTTTGTTGCCAAAAAATCTATTTAAACTTAGCAATTCCCTTTTGCATAAAGTGATGAACTAATGCTTTATTGAGGACATGATTGTCCCTTAAATGCTGCATAACAAAATCCAAAATGTTGAATTTAATTTACTGCATTTCAGAGATTTTTTTGCAGGAATCAGTTTTCCAACTTACTGCTGTAAGAATAAATTATTTGCCTTTAATTCTTTGTTTTACCATCAACGGTTCATTGAAACTTCTCAAATACTTCTTTTGGGCTTCTTATTTGATATTTCATACTACATTCACTGTTAATATTTTCTTGTTGAAGTTTCTCATAAGAGTTTTGAGAAATTGCCAAGACCATCGGTATGCTCAGAAATTTGCTATGATTGCAGCATTGGAAGCACTCATATTAATATTCTAGTGAGATATAGTTGTTAATTCAACATTTATTTTTTTCACTGCAGCTTTCTTGAATTCTTGAAGCAAGAGAATGAAGTTGGAAATATAACTAGACAAGAGGCTGTCAGCATGGTGGGTGCCTTATATTTATTTCGAAGATGTGCTATATTGTTTATCTATGATGCCTTACATATATTGGTTCAATTCTTGTTTCAATGATATATATTGTTTTTGCAGGTCCCACCTTTGTTTCTGAATGTGAAACCTGACCATCATATTCTTGACAGTATGTTTATCCATTCTTCTTGTCCATCATTTCGCATGTTGTGCAGTTTATGTAACTGGCTTCCTCTTTCTCAAACTGCCAATTGGCTACTTCCATAATCCTGTTTTTAAGGTTCCAGCCTAAATGCCCAGTAAAACATCTTGTGCAATAGTTGCTGAAAAAAGTTTAGAAGTCTAGAAACATGATTTTTCATAAGCATCAATAACAAATCAAAAAATAAGAAAAAGAAAAAGAAAGAACATCCACCATTTAAGAAAGAACATCCACCATTTGGAACTGTAGTACCATACCTTATGTTCATAAGGCAGCTGAATTTCTCATTTAAGCCCATCCTTTTCTTTTCGACTTTGCCTTAAACTTATCTGTGTGGAACTCGCTCTTAAAGGAAGGGCTGTTCCGGTATTTTTTGGTTACAGTATTCAGTTTTTATTTTGAGAGGGAAGACTTCTCAAATACTATAACCTCATGAATTTTGTGATCTTATGCAGTGTGCGCTGCTCCAGGATCTAAAACTTTTCAGTTACTTGAGATGATCCACCACTCAACAAAGCCCGGACTGCTTCCAAATGCCATGGTGCATTTCAATACCTATTACATATTCCCTCTGTTCAAAAATATAAGGCGTATTTTGACTTTGCACAAGGATTAAGGTTACATTGAAATTGAGAATGGTATGAGACAAAATGAATTAGATGCTCCCTACTTAGGGCCTGTTTGGAACTATAGTTTTTTAAAACCATGGTTTTGAAATACCATAGTATACAATTGCTTTGACATAGATACCATGGTTTTACCTAACTCCATTAAAACCATGGTATTTCTTGGAACTACCAACTGTTTGGATGCAACATCACAAACCATAGTATTTGAGTAGAAATAGACAAGAAGCTAGTCAAAACCATAAAAACTTTGGGTTGAAGCGGAGTTTTAAATACTCCAAAAATACCATGGTATCTACCAAACCATAGTTTTTAATACAGAGTTAACCAAACACCCTATGGTATAAAATACCATGGTATTCTTAGAAATCATGGTATTGCCTAGAAACTATGAAAATACATTGCTTCCAAACAGGGCCTTAATTGTCTTGGAAGATGAGAGATATACTTTGTGTGGGTGGTAATGAATAAATTCATATGGTTAGAGAATAAATAGGGGTATAGAAGGAAATGCTTTATTAAATCTACATACAAGTCTTATATTTATGGGCAAGATCATTAAAAAAATAAGCCTTATAAACTTGGACGGAGGGAGTACAACTGCTGCAGCTATAGTTATTTATAATTTCTATTAATTTTCAGAAAAGAAGTCATTGATTATATCGTCTGTTTTTACTTTGCACTTCTTACTCTGTACTCAGGTGGTAGCTAATGATGTTGATGTGCAGAGATGCAATCTTCTAATTCATCAGACAAAGAGAATGTGCACAGCCAACCTGATAGTTACAAATCATGAAGCCCAAAACTTTCCTGGCTGTAATATTGCAAAGTTTTGTTCAGAAACATGTATCGATGAGTCCAAACCGCAGAGGTTGGAATTTGATCAAGTTGTGAATTGCAGTCTAGAGCGGATGTATCGATGTATCGTGTGCAGTCTAGAGCGGATGAGGTCGTGCGTTGACGTACGCACGACTGCGACTACTCTTGACTCGCTTCAAGATTCGTGAAAAACTAGCACACGATCGAACGTGCTCTGTTGCTACAGGGCCGGGACTTAGCCGTGCGCCGACGACCGTGAATCCGTGATGACTTTCGAAGATGCTAAATTGCTAATGCGCTTCGTACGTCGTCGGCTCCAAGTTATCTACGACGAGACATGAAACGGCCGGCGAAACATCGAGACTGCCTGACCGACTCGGGACATGTTTATGGACGATCGATCGATCACAGGAGGGAGGAAAACTAGAAAAGGTTGTGGATAGTTGTGGGTGTCGTGCTGAGTTGGTTCAGATTTTGGGTTATGTTTATGGGTGTTGTGCGGTAGTGGTTGATTATTGTTGTGTTGAAATGGCTCATTCAATAAATGGAGTGTGTGTGTGCGCGTGCGTAAATTTACATGAGGTGGGTAGAGGGTGTCGTGGAGTTGTGTATTGCTGGTAGAGCTCTCTATATAGCTTGTGATATAAGGATAACTAACTACATTCAGGCAGTGAGTCGTGAGTCATAATTACAGTATCAACCATAGTTGTGTGAAATTGGTCAAAAAGTTTGTCCTATAAAGATATTATAATCTCCATACTAGATATGCGTAGATAACTAGGGGTGAAAGCTGGGTTGGCCAAAAAGGCCTAGTGAGACCACAGATGGTGAGAATCAGCTAAGAGCTGAGATCATAGGACTCAACTATAGGTTGAGAATGTAAGACTCAACTGAAGGGTGAGATTCAGCTGTGGTTAGAATAGAAATAGTTAGAGGCATTAGAACTTAGCTAAGGGTAGAAAAGGCGCTAAATCTAAAGCCTTAGGTTGAGTATCAATATTACTACGGTAGCACGGTACAATCGGTACGCTAAGGGTAGGTAGGAAATAATCGAGGACATCATTACTCGTTGGCTACTAGGGTTGGAGATCTAATACTAGAATAGTGATAAATATTTTGAAGCCTCATAGGATAGGGTTACTATAGGTAAAGTGGTACAAACCTGTGTAAGATTAAATCATCAATTCATACCTATCTACTGGACTAGAGGTTACGGAAGCTAAGTCTGTCTCATATACCCACTCCGCTGCTAGTCTCACGCCCGCGCCGTTCCGTCCGCTGGAGTCGTATGTAGGGGAATCTCGGCTGCTGGGTCATCGATCTACCCTCTTCGGGGCTACTTGGAGGCCGTGCGTTCGATTGGCGGCTGTCCATCTCCTGCGCCCGGTCCTGGCGTAAGACCACGAAACAAGGGTTTGGGCGGCGGCGGCGAGCGGGGCACCCGCTCTGCGCCGTGTCCATCTCGCTGTCGCCGCTGGCGTCCTCGCAAGCGGTGTCTAGCACGGTTCGTCTTGAGTCGACGAGGCGTGGATCACCTAATTTATGGTCGGGCCACCCACCCTCCCTCATGTAGATCTGAAGCGCCGCCTCCTCCTATCCTTCTCTAACGGTGATCCGCCCAAACCGAGCCGGGATGGTGCGGCGGCCCCGTGAAGATCCGCCAATCTAGGTGACTACTCTTCGCCGGCGTCTTCATCTCTTACTAGCATTGTTCATACATTTCTTTTGACCTATGTCATCTTAGCATCGATTCGCGGATTCGCTTAGGCGACACAACTCATTTTTAGATGCACTCTATGGACTTGATGATCGTGTGCCTATTGGCTAGCTCGCGAATCTGTCATCGTGAGAGTCGAACATCTAAAAATTGTTTGTCCGGCCTTGAGAAGGTGGCCGTTGCTATTGGCTAAGATTTAGTGGTATGACGGCACTAGCTCGGAATGAGGGTGGTTGCAACATCGGGATCTCCGATTGACTTCAGGAGAAATCCTAGGTCCGACCTTAGTTGGTTGTGCACGCAATGGCCTTGTTGAAGGCATTGTTTTGTAGTCTCGAGGATTTACTCTCGAGGTGAAAACCTTTGGTCCGCCTTCACTAGTTGGATCGTGGCAATGGTGGTGCGTAGCGACGAGTCCTTCTTGGAGGCGTTGTCATTGGAGAGTTTTATCACGGTCCAAGTGTTGCTATGATGGTGGATAGCCTTGAAGACAATATTGCGTGATGTAGTTTGCCGCGACGGTTCCTTTATCTTTTCTTGTGTGTGTGTTTTTGGTTGTGTACACCCTAGCTGTGTAGAGACCGGGAGTCTTCTTAGTATAATTGTATCACCTTGATGTAATTTACTAAGTTTAATAAAAGCTTCCTTTATCGAAAAAACAAGTACTAGTAGTTATTTTCATAATTAAAATATACAACCCTTAAAGAAAACCTAATTTATGTAAAAATGGAATTTGAGAGAAGGTGTACTTTGGATGGACATGAGAGGAAATTCATTTATTGTATTTAGTATTAATGTTTACTGAGTACTTCTGTAATCACTCTTTCTAAATCCCCTTTTCTAGAGAATGGATCCGGTGGTCAAGTATCTAGTTGGGATATGGATCCCAGTAGAGCGCACTAGCTCTTGTCAGCCTTTGGATAATTGGTATTTACATATTATATTTTTGTTGTACTTAGATCTTATGTATAATTAATGTATTGAACATGTAGCCTGTGTGACAATGAAATATAATAAAGTTTTCATTTCAATCTCTAATTATTGTTCTGCTGCAACATTTTGAACATGATATGTTAACTAATAAAATATCAAAAGCGCTAGATATTTTGATTAATTAATATAATTATCTTAGAGTAATGAGGTGTTACGTACTCCTAAATTAATTATGTAGGTCGACACATATATTGATTATAGAATAATTATCTTAACAGATAGATTTCGAAGTACACAAGCAATGAAAAACGCTACCTTGAGTTTGCATCTTCGGGACAACATAACCAAATGGTGACACATATAAGTCTTACAAATATAGTTGCATAGGTTAGGACGAATGACTATGGTAGGAGGATATCTTTAATACAATATGATGTATGAGATATGATATACAATATACTGATGACTATGGTAGGACGAATGACAGATGATTAACGCCCTGATAATAGTCCCGTAATGCTGAAATTTCCTGTACTGGCAGCCACTGTGCTAACCATGGATGACACCCCAAGCAAGCTCTCCATCTCTTCAAGATTTTGCTGCGCCCAGGGATGCTGCATCATCACCTTCCTCAGCCTATCAAGCTTATCTGCAACTTCCTTCATGGATGGCCTATTCTCACCACACATATCCAAGCACTGCTTTGCTAACTCTGCAATCTCCTCTAGAAACCCCATGTTCTCGTCGTTCTTGATCTGATCATCCAGGACCTCCTCAAGCTTGTTTTCCTTTATCGCGAACAAAAACCTCATCGATAGGCTCCTCTCATGTTCAGGCGCTTGGAAGTTGAAAGCCTTCTCGCCCGTGAGCAGCTCTAGTAGAACAACTCCAAAACTATACACATCACTCCTATCTGTCAATTGGCTTGTCTGCATGTACTCTGGGTCGAGGTACCCGCAAGTTCCTTGGACGAGCGTGACGAACTGTGACTCATCGGTTGGTGCTAGGATGGAGGCACCGAAGTCAGAGACTTTTGCTGTGTAGTCTCCGTTGAGGAGGATGTTGGATGACTTGACGTCACCATGGATGATCGGTGGAGATGCCCATGAATGAAGGTATGCCAAAGCTTCAGCCGACTCGTGGGCGATTCGTAAGCGAGTGGCCAAGGAGATATGCCGACCGTGCTTGCCGTGGATGAGCTGGAACAACGTGCCATTGGGGATGAACTCGTACACCAGCATAGGGACTTCCACTTCGAGGCAACAACCTAGTAGTTTAACTATGTTTCTGTGGTTTATCTGGGATAGGATTAGCATTTCTTTACCGAATTCTTTCTTGTGTTGCTCATCGATTGTCATGCATCGTTTAACGGCTACTTCCATTTCCACGTTGCCCTTGAGATGTCCCTTGTAGACAGTTCCATGACCTCCATGACCAAGGACTTGTTGATCATCGAACCTATTTGTGGCTTGCTGCAATTCTTCTTCTGAGAAGATTTTGAACGCAGCACCTTGTTGTGACTTCATCTCCTCGAATAGCATTAGACCACCATGCTGTTGAAAATACTTCTTTTTGATGCGTTGTAGCTTTCGTCTTTCTTGGATTAGGTATGCACAAGCGGCAACAACCACAAGAACGACGATTCCAACGCTTGCACCTACATGTTACCCAAACTGATCAATGATTTTACCCTAATCAAGTATAAATTTATTGTAACTAAGCGGCCAGTTTTCTCTCAGGTAAAAAGTGTAATTGCGTGGAAAATTAAGTTCAAGTTTGATGTTGGCCAAGTTGGAACTTAGCCAAACAAGATCGACATGTCAGAGTTATATCGTTCTACCAAGTCTTACATTCTCAGTGTTCTTAGTCGTTACTGAAGAGAGAAATTAACATACCAACGACAGGCATAACCCAAATGGGCTTCCGATCCGGCACGCAAGCGCCACGCACCATCTGTTTTCCTCGTGGGCATGAACAGGTGTAATTTCCCAACGTGTTCTTGCATATCCCCGGACAAGGATAAGTAGCCCTGTCAAGACACTCATCGATATCTGCCATCAAACAACTAAACTTTGTTAAATCTGTAACATACTCTCATACATGAAGAACAGGCCGGAAAAGAATAAGCAGGCGCAAAGCTGGACCTGTGCATCCACCCTCGATGTACGGATTGCCCTGGTACCCATCGGAGCACTTGCAGCGGTAACCGACCGGGTTCGTGGAATCGACGCATTCACTGTTGCTGCTAACACATGCGTAGGGATCGGTCGTGTCTTCTCTAGCTTCCTGACATGACCGCGGTCTTATGTGCCAGTCCATCACGACCGGGACTTTCCCCTTGTACGTGTCGTTGAACACCCTCGATGCGAGATAAGTGGTGCTAAATTTGAAGGCCGCATTTTCCATCAGTACTATGTAGCTGCAGGGCCGGTCTCTGTTGGTCGTATTGTAGTTCTCATTGAAAAATGCTCTGTAGTACGATAAATCTTTGGGGACGTCCGCTTGGCAGCAGCCGGCGCCGGCGCATGTGCCGTTTATGAGGGTCGTATTGCATTTTGAGTAGCAGCCTATTACGTACTGCATGAGTTGTCATATGGGATCGTCATAAGCTAAATTAAATCTGCGTTTAGTTTCTCTTCAAAAAGTTCAAAAATATACTTTGTAGTAAAAGTTTTTGAACACAGGTCGGACAGAACGCAATCAAAACTTACGAATGTCTGGAGTTTCATGTATCAACTAGTTCACATAAAAGCTTATAAAAAGACAAGAATTTACTCTTTTAACAAGTAGTGCTTCATTACTGTACAAAAAATCTAAAACAATGTACTGTGAATAGTGGAACGGTGGTTGGTTGCAAAAATAGGCCTTCAATTGCCTTTATAATTCATGCTTTCGACTTTTTGGTAGAGCATCAAAGTAAAACAAACTATAATATCTATATAAATAAAAACAACAGGTGATATTAATGAAACATTCTTCATTTTAAGGGTAAACAAATCCTACAATAATAAAAAAGGAAAAATATAGAAATTCTCGTATTAATCGAAAGAAAAAAAAGAATGATCTCCACTTATTTTAGCGGGACCAGATTATGACGGTAGATGATTAATTGTATATAGATATTAGAGTTATATAACAAATGCAATTTTATTTTAATTATAGGAAATAAAGTTGTATATCAAAGATAACTGTATGTAACATTTAGCCATACAGTTATACGGATGTATCTACTGGTTCAAAATGAAAGTGGACGTGAGTAGATTGTACTTACGGAGACACCGTGTATATAGGCGAGCGTGTTGCACCCGATCACGAAGACCTTGTTGTCCACGTCCGAGAACCGGAATGGCGTGCCGGTGAAATTCAACCAGTAACTGATGTCCTTCTGCGTGCGGTTGGCCGGGTCGTAGCACCTCCCAGAGATCCACGTCTTCACCCAGGCTTTGCTGTCCAGGATGGAAATTTTCGCCACCTCCCAGGGATCACCGGCTGCACCCAGGGCGAAGGGCCTTTGGGCGCCATCGTCCGTGGTGTTGCAATGGAGCTGAAAGCCCCTGTGGATCGCGCACCTCTCCCCGATGCCGAACGGGTACGGGATGTCCACGGCTCCGCACCTCGTCGGGCAGCCTGGCCTCGCGGCCGTCGTCCGTGCTGGTCCATCTGCCGCGGCCGGCGTCGAGAGGGCAAGCCAGAGCAGGAGCAGCAGAGACGACCGCAGCCGAAGCAGCAGCTGCGTGCTGTTCGCCATTACGACCTGAACTAACAGACCGGTCACTCCGGTGTTTGGGCGGTTGTGCTTGTACTGCCCCATAGATTATATGACAACCAACTGCAACTACTAGTTGGACGGAATGGAAAAATATGTGAACCAACAGTACGTAGTGGTTAGCTTATGTGAGGAAGCCAAAGCGTAGTGTGCTATTGAAGAGGTCTAACAGGACTGGGTACACGCACGTGGTGATCAACAAATTAATTAAGCGTTGCTATCATCAGCAAGTTTTGACGGCTGCGCCTGCACAGTTAGGGCGACTTGGGAAGGATGACTCGGCCATTTTGAATCAGTTTGGTGCCGAGAAACCAAGTCGATCCTCAAGTGGCTCTGAAATGCCTAATGTAGTGTGGATCCACGTTTCGTCCGTAAGTCCTTTTTTTCCTAGCAAAAAAAGTCAATTCTTTAGAAGAACGTCCGTGAGTAAATTGAACACGGTATCCAAATTCTACCGAGCCAAATTCTTGTTGGAATCAAACGACCGCCTGCATGCGTTCTCAGTACTGTTTAATATTTGGTATCAATTAGGTGCACGCGTCAAACCGGAGCCGCGCGATCGTCCGCTAATTCGTACAAAAATATTTTGGCTTGCGCGGAATAAGGAAACGTACGTTGTACTCGCCCTGGCAAGCTATGCATGGAAAGATATATAAATAGGGGTGCACTGGAACGGATATTTTCCGACCGACCGACCGAATCAATTCGAATAGAGATTTGAATAGTTTTTCGGATATTCGAAGAATTTTTCGGATATGGATACGAATAAGGATAGTTATCTCGGATAAGGATACGGATAAGGATAGTAATTATCCGACGGATACAGGAATATCCGAGTTTATAATCGGATAATATCCGGATATAAAATATGGATATTATCCAAAACTTTAAAGACTTCTCCAAGACCGTGAGTCTCAGAATCTCCAATCAAAGAGCACCGGTCACGTGAGTCTGGAGGCACTAGTACCAGTGTACCAATACCACTCTTGGTACTCTACCAGTACCAGTACCAATTACCATTCTACCAAGTGCCACACTGCCACTGTCACTGCCAAAGTTCCAACGCCAAGTGCACCACAGCGCTAGTGCGGTGCCAAACCAAAAATTTACCGCATGCTTCGTACTTCCCGGCTTGTCCACTGGCGCCAGGCCAAAACTGAAGGCAATGCGACATTGCACGCAGCAAACCCAAAACCAAAAACATAAAATCCTTAATCCATCATTCGTGTTCTCTTTCTCTATCTCTATTCTCTACTAGTCTGATAGTCTCTCTCCTCTAAAATCCCCAATCCAAACAAAACCAAGCTGAGCTGAGTGACTTGAGTTGAGGAGACACCGAGGCGGCACCGGCGGTCCGGCGCACTGCGGCTGACCATAGCCCGCAGCCCCGTAGGCCGTAGCCACCGACGGTCCGGCGCACCACAGCCCCGTAGGCTGTAGCCCGCAGCCACCTACGGTCCGACCGCACCGCGGCCACTCGTCCGCTCAACTCGATGGCTCGTCCCGTCGTCGGCACCGAGGCAGCCCGCAGGTCTACAACCACTGCCCACGCAGCCTGTATATACATACTTTGTACAATCGTATCTACAGGTGAATGCCTGCAATGATCTTCCTCTAGTTCTTGTCTCAGACAAATATCTACTTGAGGCCTAAACTATTGGGAACCATAATGTTATTACTTAGTTATGTGTATCAGTGTATGAACTTGTCATTGTCTATGTGGCTATGTTTGCTTGAGGTCTAAACTCAACTACTAGCAACCATAATGTTGTTAATTAGTCGTTAATGTATTAGTACTATGATGTTGCTTATGCTATGATGTGCCTCTATGGTTCTATGGAGTATAAACATGAGATCATTATCCTCACTCCTAAGGTGGTGCCGTGGACAAGTGCTAAATGGTGCACTGGTGGACTGGTTGTGTTATTACCTTACGTCGTACATGCATGCACCTAACTGGTTAAGTAGACTAGAATTAGTAGTGCATAAATTTGATATATGGTTCTATCATGTTTACCTTACTAGTTTGTGACTTCTAATTTGCTAGTGCCATTGTCTTTGATAATTCTATTATGACTCTACATTTAGCTTTTATATAATCTCTAGTGCGTTCATTATTAATTCTTAATTATGTACAATGCAACTATAGTAAATTTTTGTACTATTTTCTTCACATTTTGTCAATAATTATTCATAACTCATAAGTAATCTACCATTCAGTATGTTATATGTGCAATAAATGATCTATATTTTCGTGTATTATCCGGCTAAAAATATTCGTACCCGTATTGAATCCGATCTGTATTCGCTTCGTATTCGTAAGTGATAGTATCCGGTATTATTCGCATTCGTATTCATATCCGACACCATTCGTATCCGACTTCGTATTCGATGAAAAATATGGATACAGATACGGGATGAACAATATCCGACCGTATCCGATCCGATTACATCCCTATATATAAAGCATAAGATATTTCCAATTAATGACGAAGGTGGTGAGCTAATCTAAGGGCATGTACAACAGTAATTAATGAGCCGTCTGTAAGTTGCCATGTAATCTTTATCATCCTATGTGGTATAGAATTAATGAGGAGAGAGGCGTTTGTCGTCTCTTCGCGAGAGGACGACAGTGGCCCATGCTCCGATGCAAAACGACGGCTCCGTCGCCCGTTGTAGGAAAGAAGCCGTCTATATACTCATGCTTGATCACGGTAATTTATGGGCCCATGCATAAATTAATTAATTAGTTTATAAACTGCCTGACAGACAAGCCATTGTAGAAATTGTCTGTTTTGTTGTCTTTATGTGACATGACATATACTTACAGACAGCAGTTGTCTAGACTGTTGTATATGCCCTAAAGCGGCAAGGTCTTGGTACTGAACTACTGTGTTGTTATTAATTAGATGTGAAGTACACTACAGGAATCCTAGAAATTTTCGTGGGCCAGAAGCCCACGAAAATAAAGCTATAACCGACGAAAATACTAATTTTCGACGGCAATATCCTTATTTTCGTCGGTCCACGGCCGTCAGAGATAAGGAGCCGAAAGTTAGCTTACTCGTTATTTTCGTCGGCTAAGAACGCGACGACGAAAGTTCGTTATTTTCGTCGGTTTTATTCTAGCCCACGAAAATAACACAGTTAATTTTCGTCGGTTTTGATTGGCCCACGAAAATAACACAGCTTAATTTTCATCGGTTTTGCTTGGCCCACGAAAATAACACAGGTTAATTTTAAATTGGTTTTAATAGCCACGAAAATAACACAAAGTTAATTTTAAATCGATTTTGCTTGGCCCACGAAAATTAGTTCGGACCTGACAAAAAAAACAGCCCAGTAAACCCATTTTTCATACAAATTTAGACAAATATATCATTCATTCAATCATTCAAATATCATTCAATCATTCATTCATACAATACATATATCATTCATTCAATCATTCATCCACATATATCGCTCATTCATCTACATATCATTCAAATATCCACATACATCCATTCATTCATCCACATATACTGAACTGAAGCATTAACAACCAAGGTTCAGAACATGCTCTGCTTGTGTTCATCCACACTTACACTAACAAACACTTCATCCACATCATTATGGATATGATTCAAATACATTAAACTTGTGTTCTAAATGCACATCTTGCTAGTCATACACATAATATCATTCATCCACACATAATAATTAGTTGAGTTGTGGCATCTCAAGATTCTGATTATTACCAAACATCTGAAGATTACATAACATGAGGGTCATTTGAGTTGTGGCCGCCACTGCATGAGCCAAATAGGTTTTGAACATGCTCTCCAGTGCCGCTCAGTCTTCTTTGGTGTGGCGCGGAGTTTAGTAAACTCAGGCGTGTTGTCCCCGATCCCTACGATGATGAGACCAAATTTAGCGAGTCTATAAGCATCTTTACTTTAAATTTGTACAAATCAAATATAGACCTGCATTTAAATAAATAAACTAGTAGTAGCACAATAGAGTAAGTGATCGATGCAAAATGCAAGAAGAGAACAGTGTGTAACATCTCAAAAGCATTGATAGGTAGCACAAACATTGTAGTCTTGAAAAAGGAGAGGGTCATGTTCTAGCTGCAAGCATGTTGCAATTAAACTTGTTCAGAAAACTTTAGCCTACTAATATTCATTTGATGTATTACAACAAATCATTTGCAAGCTCACATCAAAATTTGCTATGATTATTTCATATTCTGATAAGTAGATAACATAACCGAATCAAAATTTGCAACCTCCTTTCTGCAAAGAACAAAGGGCAAAACTGAAAATTCCTTTTAAACAACCAAAACATGCTAACATAAAAAAAAGTTGAAAACACGAAATAACACAAAACCTTGCATGTGTAATTTTGGTAGTGTCAACTATTTCATAGGAAATGCAATGCCAACTGCGCAGTGAACTTAGGTGGATGCAGGACAATAGAAAGAAATCCGGACAAAGAGCCCATACTCTCCTCTAATCTTTAGTGGAACACAATAAAACACGATAAGAGTTGTAGTTTAGTTATAAACCATGGAAAAATAATCAAAATAGTTGCTCCTTGTTGCCACATACTCTTCCATCTAACAATGATTACATCCCTGAATAGCTCTAGTGCCCTCTACAATTAACATAGTGTAGAGAAAAACACATGCATTTGCCATTTCAAAGTTTTTGAGGCCCCATTCTGAAGCAAAGATTAGGCTCTTGCATCACTATAATGTAATGACTTCAAAGTATGTAAATGTAGTGTAGTGATTTCTACATGTCAATTAATTCATCTTTCTTTTCCAGGTCACTGTAAACTCAAGAGACAATAGTTCATTAACAACAAACCATACCACCAAATGTACAAATTGTAACATCACCAAAGAACACTATGCTTGTCTTGGTCCTAAGGCTACATGCAATAGTCTATGACTAACCTAGTGTCATGGAGATGAATGGCCAACCAATCAAAACTCTTGCCTACGTGATATCTGGTCTAGCATTTGGAGAGGCTTCCAAAGCATATCTTTGATCAGCCCTATGATAGTGGTATCAGTAGTTGGGTTGCTCGAATACGATAATTGCCACTATCTCAGTAACTTGGACTCTCCATCAAATGATGTCGATGAGACTTTATTATTGATCGGTGGTTACACATTGCTCCTCTCAAGGGGAAAAATTGAAAGCCACATAATATTAGTTCTTTTGCCAAGTAATTAACATGGTGAATCTAACCGGGAATTTTGTTCTTTTGCCAAGTTTTAACAAAAAACATGTCATAAACATATCTTGCATACTATGTTGAGCATCCATATATCGCTAGAAAAGACCAAGTTTAGCTAACTTTGAGCTGCAGGAGAAGGTGCCGGAGGATTCATCCCCATTGTGGCGGTGGTGGTGGCGGTTGCCATGGTGGAAAGACAATGGTGCAGCCTGCTGTTGGAACATTGCTGTAAATGCAATGTGTCGATTTCATATATTGTTGCATGCTCGAATGCTAGCTGTTGAGGGCTCAGACTTACTTGAATAGCCGCTTCTTCTTGTGCCATGTCTTGAGCATAGTATGCCTCTTGCGACCTTTGATGTTCATCCCGCACCTTAGCTCCTCGCAGACCTAGCAACCTCTACCTCCCGCTCTAAGGGCGACGGCTACTAACCCCGAGCTCTGCGAAGAAGACCCCCTCGAGCTCGTACCTCCTCGAGTCAATCACTCACGGTGAACATGGAGTACCTTCAAAATCTGAAACATAAAGGCTTTAGAACTTCAATTTATTGCTCGCATTAACAAAGTTTGAGAAACTATGACATTTTACCGTCCATGGCCCTTTTAGCCTCCGTTAGCATGCACGCCACGCCATCAATAGGTTCCTTCCGCCAATCGTAGCCTTCACCATGACGCTCGACCATTTCTGCTTGTAGCTCTCCTGCAGTGAAGCGAACCATACAACTTAGAGCTCGAAAGTTGATGAGAACTCAATGAAAATTGTGGATAACTCACCCGGTCGATCTGAGGCCACCCGAGTGCACAATGCTCGGGTGTGATGGGTCTCGTCCTTATGACCTCGCACATAAACTTGATGTCACTCGGTGAACACCATTTTGAGCCTCCTGTAGCTAGGGGTTAGTGGCATACATATACTTGTGAATATGTTCTTGCAAATATTTGGTACGACCCGTCTTACCATGCGTTTAGTCATACGGATGTGTCCATCACCGCCATACGTATGGCCTCCGCCTTCGCCTCTGCAGTCTCTACGCTTCCTTAACTTTGTGATCCATTCAGGAGAAGCCCATCGCTGACAAAGAGCCCGGTAAGCATCTGGACGGTCTTCCATCCATGGAAGTGTGACCTGCACACATGTGTTAATACATCAAAACAATATTAACATCACAACCTAATGACCATGAACCCTAATATGCTTTACACCCATATCTTTTTCTTCGGTCAAGTAAGTTTCGAAGTGACCGAACTTGCCCGCTTGACGCCTCTATGCCCTTCAAGTACATATTTGTTGCTTGAATCCGGGCATTGGAGAATGCATCCCTGACTACCTTCTTTGCATTGGCATGGAACACATTAGTCGCGTGGCCCAATTCGGCAGGATCAGCCAAACGGTAACGTTTCTGCAATGTCAAATTTAAGAATTGTAGAGCAAAATAATCAATAATATCATTTACTGGAGGTACAAAAAACCATAAGTAAAAGCATTATTCCAGAATCACCTCCCGGATGCTAATCATTTACTGGAGGTACAAGAACCACAATATATATAAACTGAGAATCTTACCCAGAAGTCATTCCACACCGCTCCCCGAGTATTTATATGGTTCACATCGGAGATAGCTTGTAATGCTTCCAACTTGTGGCGAGAATCGCTCACCACCCACCATACTCACCATTCCGGGTAGTGCAAGCGCAGAGGTTACCCAGACTGGCGTTAACTCGCCTATGGTGTCCTCTGCCGTCAAAACCCGTGTCATCCCATGAGCTGCAAGAAACACAAACTCTATAGATCTAGTTCTAAAGTAAACAACATAAAACAAACATAAATAAATGTTCTCACCTATCGCCAACTGGTCTAATCACAACCTTGTCCTCCTCACGCGCGGGCACCGGAGGAGGGGGCGAAGATGGCTCCTCCTAGTCCGCCTCCGCACTACGCTACAACCTTCAGCCGAATCCTCCTGGTGCTCCTCATCCACCTGGTGCTCCTCATCCACCTGGTCCTCCTCACCCTCCTGGTCCTCCTCGTCCTCGCCGGCCGCATCTGCATCTGCACCGGCCACTTCTTCCTCCGACGCTGTGTCATCCTGCGAAATTATATAAGAGATAAGTACATATGAAATGCTAGGTACATATAAGAGATTAGTAGATATGAAATGCTAGGTACCTCGGTTCTTTGAAGTGCGATCGGTCGTCCCTGCAATTCCGGCCGCACGTGTCTCAACAAGTCCTGGCGTCTTTGGCTTCCTGAACTACTGCCCTGAAAAAGAGACTCCTCGCTGCGCCGACCAGGTAGCATCTTGCTCGCAACACTGAGGAAGCCCTTCGCCGTTTGCTTGACCTTGCGCGACATCCTGTTCAAGAAACAAGTACAAGGTAGTAATACATGAACATAATAATAAATGGACAAAATAATAGCTGAACAAAATAAGAACTATAAATTAATGTTTACTTGTCAAAATTCATCAGCATCACGATCAAGTAGTCTTCTTTTACATAAAGACTGCCACGTAAATTTTTTCTTCACTGGCTATCGTTTTCGTTTCTCGGGAACAATTACATCGTCACGGTCTCCAACTAAGGAATCGAGTCCTAAACCAGGCTCGATAACAAAAGAGCTTGGCAATTCTTCATCTTGGTAAACCTCATCAACCTCCTCGGCCTCCAGCTGACTATCACGATAACCAGCATCACCGGGAGTATATAACCGTTCACGGGGATTCGCTTTGTATACTACCCACCAAGCAGCTAGCTTTGTGCATGGATATGGCATATAATAGACCTGCTCAACTTGGTGTGCAAGGATAAAATTGTCGTAGCCCTTAGGCCTATCGTTGTGTTTCACTTCCACCATGCCATACTAGTTTTGTCGAGTCCCTTTATTGTTATCGAACCATTCACAATCAAAGAAAACTACTTTAAGTTTCTTGTCCCCTGCAAAACTAAACTTGAGGATGTTTTGAATGATTCCATAATAATTAGTTTCCCGCCCTTGTGCATCGATTGTCCTAGTCACAACTCGATATTAGTTGTGGATGCAAGAGGAAGACACTTCACAGGTTGGTGAGCAGGCGAAACCCATTGACATCGTAACGACCATAGCTTTTAATAGCCACCCTACGTAAGATAGTCGACGCAAGTCCCGATGGACGTTATGCGTCTTTCACGCACTGCATTATAAGGACATGACATTATAAGGATATATACTATTGAAATGTAACATAATAGAATAACATATCACGAGAAGATTGTACATGGTCTCTGAACCAAGTGATGAAATTTGGCCCTCCATTTATTCCATCCCGTCGCATCGTATTTAGTTGCTTACTCGTGAGGTTCTTTGCCTAGAAGTCCAGTTTTGCTTATCGAACTCACTTTGACGAGAACGTAAATGAATTAGATCTATAGCAAAGATGAACAAAGAGATAATTACACGACAACACTTACGTGAAATCTTGTTCCATATCATCCATATTGGTGTACATGTAGAGCAAAGCACCTTCCGTTCTTCCCGAGTATAATAGTAGGCGTGCGACCACCGGCGGTTGTGCCCCTCCATTGAAACAGTTTGAGGTCCTTTGCAAGGTGGTTTTTCATCGACATTGTACCGCATCGTAGGAGCATTGACATTGTGTTCGCTCGCAAAATATACACTCGAGAAGTATGCTATCTCCTTAATTGAAAATGCTTCGCGATGCACCCTTCAACTCTTGCCTTGTTGCCAACCATAGCTCTAAGCTTCTTGAGGGCCCTCTCAATGTGATACATCCACCTATATTGCATAGGGCCACCTACTTTAGATTCATATGGAAGATGAACAAGGAGATGTTGCATTGGATTGAAGAACCCTGGAGGGAATATTTTTTCCATCTTACATACAAGCACCGGTATCCCTTTCTCCAACATCTCCATCATCTCCCTCGTGATTTCTTTAGCACAGAGTTGTCTATAGAAATAACTTAGCTCAGCTAACACCTTCCACACATCATCATTAAGGTACCCGCGAAACATTACAGGCAGGAGTCTTTCCATGATTATGTGGTAATCATGGCTCTTCAACCCATTTAGCTTCCCTGTCTTCACATTCACAGCCCTTCTCAAGCCCGCAGCGTAACCATCGGGGAATTTCAATTTTTTCATCCACCTCAGCACTTCTTTCTTGTCTTTAGGTTTAAGACAAAATGGAGCGCGTGGCTTACTACCACTTTCGATGAGCTCAAGAGTTGGACGGTTACAAATCTCTGCTAAGTCTCTTCGGGCCTTGAGGTTGTCTTTTGTTTTGTCCGTCATATCCATGCATGTGCTTATGATGCTTTCGAAACATTACGTTCTGGTGCATAGCGTCAATGTTGTGCATCGAATCAACGCCTTGGCATAGGGGAGCTCCCATATTCCAGATATGTGAGTCCAGTTGTGCTCCACTCCAAAACCGTCGAACCCGTCTGCATATGCTTTTGGGACCAGTTTACTCAGCTTATCAGCAATTTCTAGCCCGCTTAGACGCTTCGGCGGTCCCTTTGTGACAATGGTGTTCTTCCTAAAAGCGTTCTTCTGCCGTCTAAATATGTGTCTCTGGGGCAAGAAATATCTATGGCAATCGAAGTAGCTGATCTTTCCACCAAAAGCTAGGCGGAAACAATCCGTGTCCGAACCATAGATCGGACAGGTCAAATTTCCATGGCAGCTCCATCCAGCAAAAATACCATAGGCCGGGAAATCATGAACGGACCACAAATCGCAAACTCGAAGGTTGAATTTCTTCTTCTTGTAAGAGTCGCGCTTCAACTCCGTCCCACAACTGTTTCAACTCTTGATTAAGGGTTTGACATCACGTTGGCGTGTCCCGAGATGTTGCGGGCGGTATGATAAGGCATAAGAACATAAACTCATATTTCATGCAAAGAGCGGTGGAAGGTTATATGGAACAGCAAAGGCGGGCCAACATGAGTAGGAGGCAGCGGATTGGCGAAAGGTGTGAAGCCATCCGTCGCCAACCCAATCGCGAACATTTCTCGCATCAGCGGCGAATCTGCGTCAAAGCTGTCCAGAGCCCTCCATGCCTCACCATCAGACAGGTGCACCATCACTCCGTCATTCTCACGTACACCTTCCTTGTGCCACCTCATGTGCCTAGCGGTTCTCTTTGAGAGAAATAGCCGTTTGACCCGCGGTGTAATCGGCATGTAACGAAGTTGCTTATGTGCAACATCAGTCATCACAATTGCACCGTCTTCATTTACAACCTCGACGTACCTCGGTTTGCCACACTTTAAGCACTTCTTCTCAATCTTATGCCCTTTCCAGAAAAGCATGCAATTGTCTTTGCACACATCAATCTTCTCATATTTCATACCGAGAGTAGAAACCAATCTCTTGGCATGGTACATGTCTTTGGGCATGTTATGAGGCTTCTAAGCACATCACCGATCAAGTTGGAGAGCTCGTTGTAACAATTATTCGAGAAGGCAAACTTTGACTTAATGGCCATAAGCCGTGTCACAAAAGCTAGGAGGGTCACATTGGTTAGTGCAGCGGCTCTTCCAAGCTTTGAGGGCCTCGAAGAACCTTTCAACCTCACGGTGTAGGCGGATCCTCGGAATGTAGTTCGAACTCCGGCAGTATAGCTTCAAGCATCTCGTCCATCCTATCATCGCCCGCCCTATGATCATCTACCTCTTCTACTTCAGCTTGAGAGAATGACTCGCCGTGGTGCACCCACAGCTCATAGCTTGGCATGAAATCGTGCCGACAAAGGTCTAGCGTCACCTTTGTCTTGTCATGTTTGGACAAATTTTGGCACTTGCCATATGGGCACCTCACCTTCTCGGTACTAGACAAAGAGAACGCACGGTTCACAAAATCCGTAGTCTTGGCCACCCACTCATCCGAGTGAGCCCCACTCTTATCCCAACCATCATACATCCATCGTCGATCGTCACCCATACTTGAGGCTATAGATTAAAGCAAGTGTAATCATGAGTTTTTTCGTTCCTATATATATCATGGCCCTACATCTATAGGTAAGGATATGTCCTAAACCCACCAAGAGTGGCCGAAAGAACGCAGTTTATAGCGACCACTGTAGGGTCCGAAAAGAAATTCGGCAACCTAACTGTTCTCCATCTGCACGCCGGGATATGGTGCAGCGGAGAACATCGAGGTTATCTGCGAAATCTCGTTCGACCCGTGGCTCGTCATAAATACCACGCTCTATCGGTCACTCGAGAGGCTATCCAAAAGGGACAATTCGGACGACACATCTCACATGTGTGGCGCATGTGTGGCGTGCGGTCCGAACGGTAACTACATAGGTTTCGTGACACTAACGGTAATTTGGAAAGGAAAACAATTATTAGAGTGATGACCAAACAGGTACTCAGATGTAAAAAGAACAAAAGAATAATATCATGGGTTTATTTTCCGCCTGCACTATTAGTGTGGTGATAATATGGTCCCTTGGTCCAGTGTATCAAACTTCTTATTCACAAAGTATGCTGTTAAGGCTTGATGGCATACTGTTAAGGCTTGATGGCATACAAATAACTTACAAATGATTAAAACAGCAACATGTACTATCATTATCATAAATTTAGAAACACATGGTCCTATCACCTTATCCACATGATCGCATCAGAACAATAACTATATATTCAGTTGGTTACAGTAAAACTTGACATTTTGAGGGGTGTACCAATTAAATAATTGAAACATTTGTAAATACAAGCATAAATACAAGCATAAATACATGTCAGGACTGGTAGAATTGTCAGAAGAGTTGTAAAATTTAAAAGCGATGTTATCGTAACATGCAGTTATCTAGTATACAAGTTAATTTAATAATATGTAGAACTTGCACAAATTCATCAAAATTTCAGTAAGATCACTGGCAGGGAATGTATGACTAATGTTATTGTGAATGAACACTGGGTTTTAATTACAAATTTGAACAAAGTCAAGCAGTTTTCTAAAAAAAAAGGAAATCACACTCCGAATATTATATTGTGCCAACTCTCTTTCGTTAGGTTTGGGATGGTAAATATAATACATTAGTTGCTTCAAATAAACAGCGCAAGTTTATGCCACCAGGATTGGATTCCAGCTGAGGCAAAGACTTCACCAAGGCTGTGTGCATGTGATTAGCTTTCAGCGTATCTTACTCCTCTTGTCATTAGGCAACGATGCTATAGGCGTTAAAAGACGATCTTTACATGAGGTGAAAACAAGTTCCCAAAACACTGAAAGCGTAAGGCTGCAGAAGTGCAGATGGTGTTTCGTGATGCTAAAATGAAAGTGTGCCAGTTCAATCCAGGTTTTCATGATCCATTTACAATTGGTAACGGCAGGCTGATCTTTGGTGCATATGCAATGCAAGCATGTGTTCCCTTTTGATCCATTTGTACCGAAAATGCTCCATTTGTTGTTGCTAATAGGAACCGAAAATGCTCCATAATAAACACAGCAGATGATAAATGACACAACAGAAAAGGATGTACCTCGGCGAGCGACGACGGCGCCACATTGAGCGGGGGCGGCGGCGGGCTGACGGCGGCGTATGGCACTGGGCGGTAGTCGCCATGGGCGGGGCGGCGGCAAAGGCTGGAGCGGGGCGGCGCGGCGGCGGCGACGCTGCGGCCAAGCGGCAGGCGCCATGGAGCGATGGCGGCGGTAAGCGGCGGCGGCGGCGAAGCGCTGGAGAAGAAACGCGACGCAGCGTGAAATTGCCGAGCCAAGCCGCGGAGTACATTAAGCCTGCTATTTTGTGGGTTACATTTTAGCATTTAAAATAACTAATTTTAGCCACGTAGCCCTAACCCGGGCTTTATTTTCGTGGGTTTTTTGTTAGCCGACGAAAGTTACTAATATATTTTCGTGGGTTTTTTTTAGCCGATGAAAACTAAATTATTTTCGTTGGCCCCTACCCAGCCGACGAAAATGATAAGGTTCACGGAAAACCCTAGCCCGGTGTTTACTTTCGTGGGTTAATCCTGGCCGACGAAAATTAATTAAATTTAAGTGGGCTATAAGGCAGCCGATTTAAAATTAAACCATAACTTTAAATCGGCTGCTTTTGGCGTCGAAAATAAATTAAATGTCGTCGGTTTTTTTAAAAGCCGACGAAGTTAAATTGGCCGACGAAAATTTTCACGATTCCTGTAGTGGTAGTTCAAGTGGGAATAGAACCTGTGTTGTGTTCAACGTACTCAATTCTGCTTTATTTACTTGGACTTCTGCTGCACTGCTACGAGGATCTTTTTGTCGGTCCGAAGTCCGAACATGCATGAACAAGGATCAAAATTTGCTACGCGGTGAAAATTAAGTCGTTGTTATGATTCCTTTTGACAGGAAAAATCTCATATGCTTATATTCGCTCGTCACTGTACTATTAGATCTCCTACGT
This sequence comes from Guadua angustifolia, assembly GCA_036346375.1. Taxonomy (NCBI): domain Eukaryota; kingdom Viridiplantae; phylum Streptophyta; class Magnoliopsida; order Poales; family Poaceae; genus Guadua; species Guadua angustifolia. The sequence continues at coordinate 37,575,276 of CM070516.1, read as the reverse complement.
ACCTTTCTAGACAACCATCTTTCTAGACAACCATCGATCAGAGAAAGGTCCAAAATATTTATGCACTATAGCGTGTCCCTACTAACCTTTTACTAACTTTTGATGAACTCCACTTATGATTGTATATAAGTTACAGTAATAACTCGGAATATTTTGGTAATGAAACTCCATACCGCGAATCTTTATTCTTGCCCACTTGAAGATACGATGAGTAATAGAAAATTATCAACCTTCAGTTAAAGAGTATACATTGCTTATGTTTGCTTGATGAACCTTTTTACTGTACATAGGAAATGAGACTGCCTTTTTGCTACAAATTAATAATAAGTTTCAAAAATTATGACTTGCCCAGTGGGATAAGTAAACATGACTCCGCGTGGGAATATATCATCGCTCCTCTTGTTCGCACTTATGATAGAACCTCCCCTCTTAAAGATTCTCTCGCCGCGACACTTGATGGTATTATATTATGAAGAACCGAAGTGACGATTAGAGAGGAGGTGAATGATCACAATTAAATTTTTTCCTACTCATTGGATACAAACAAAACCTCATTTAAAACACTCAAACACACTGAAGCAAAACAGAGAAAATCTTGGTCTTAAACTTACTCGTGGAGTTGTGATGATCAAGATGATTTTGAATGTTCTCCCACTTGTCACAGCAAGTAAGAACACAAGAAACAAAAAACTCAAACGTGATCTACAAAGATTTTTCAAAGATTAAGTAAAAAGATTGAGTTCTTGCAAAAGATTGTCTAAATGATAAGGATATGATCTAAAGAAGATGTATCCATCAATCAATAATCCTTAGCATAAAACCCACAAGCATTTAGGAGGGAAGGCAAATCCAAATATGCGGGAAGTAAATTGCAAGAATTTAAATTGCAGAATTTAAATGTTAAATTTAAGATATAATGTAAATACTATAATTAAATTTTAAAAAATAAAAAAATAAAATTTTATTTTTTGAGAGAAAGATTTACAAAACCGCGCTACATGCCGTGCACCGATGCACGGGGTTAACTTACGGGAGCTAGCTAGCTCCGGGGAATGGTCCTGTGCTAGGCTGCTGGCTCGCTCGATGTGCCGTGCAGCGTAGTAGGCGTGTAGCTTGGTACGAGCGAGACAGACCTTGTGGCACCCGACGTGAAGACAGCCCATCTCGTGGCCGACAGCTTTCGCCGGATCGATGCGTGATCGGCAGTAGACGGGGCGGGGAGAGCAAAGCGATTGATGGCGGCTTGGGTAAAGGCGGCTTGACCGCAAAAATATTTGCTCTGTTGCGGTGGGCCGTGTGCAGAGTGGCCAGCTTTGACTATGGAAACTTGGTTGTGCTGGCCAGGATGGGCAAACGTTCGCGTCGCCTTCGGTGGCTCGGAGCATGTGCAATGCAGTAAACGTTCGCATTTGCGAGCAGGTAATTTTTTTAGATAATGACGAACAGGTAATTGACGTTATTGAACTCGTACTACTCCGATTGAACACATATCCAAACTTCATGTGAAAAAGCACATTTTCAAACTTTGTATTATTGCATACACGCACCCTTACAATTTATAATTTTTTTACCCAATACTTACAATCTGCTCTATATCAATTCAACTGCTCTCTCTTTTTTCCATGACAGTTTATAGAATTTATATACACCTAGTACTTACAATCTGCTCTATATCAATTCAACTACCCACTTTTCTCTCTGCGTTTTTTTTGGGTGAGAAATTCAACTACTCAATCACACACCGTAAGCAAAACTACTATACTAAACCCACACCTTTTATGTGCTGTAGAATACCGTCGAGTGGATATTGGTGGTGCTGTAAGTGAATTCCTTTTTTTATCAATTTTTCTATGGGTAAGGGGTCATGTGATCATGCCCACCTTTGTCCTAGGTGCGGTCGACTAGATTGTATCACCTACAGTGCGTTTGGATTAAGAGAAATATGAGGTGAGAATGGGAATTATTGGGTAAAAACATGTTTTGATTTTTTGTTTCTCAGTGGAGAAGACATGTCTCACGTAGATAAAATTGTTTTTGTACACAACGGCATCTGGGTCAAACTAATTTGTATCTCTAACCCAAATAAATGCCAAGCAAGGGTACGGGGTTGAAAACTCATATCCCAACTCAACATATCCTATCTCACATCCTACTCTTGAACCCGCCTCATATATATCCCACAACGCAAATGCACCTTCAAGTAGGGATGAAAAGGGTTAAGTTAGTTTCCGACTGATCCGAACTATTTTTAAATACGAATTCTGTCAACTCAGATACTTGTTCAATTGTATCGGATCAAAAATAAATATAGATTTGATATCTCACTATTTATCAAATATAAATACGGATCCATATTATCCAAATATTTAGGGGACCAGATATCTACAACATATATCCCCTATTTCAGTCTAGCCCATGTATACCTTTCCTTATAGCGGAAAGAATTGCCGGACTCCCAGACAAGCCACGTTGGCATTTTATGCGAAGAGATCCCACAGTTTTTCATATTTGCGTGCATATCCACGCTATCCAGGGCGTTCATCTCGTGGGTTCGAGTCTATCCGGCCGTCCACGCGGGCCCGTACGGTCGGCTGTTTCTCCACAGATCTATCGCACTCCCGTCACGATTGGTTGGTAAAGCTTTGTGGAATCGCTCCTTCCAGAGCCCTCGAGGCCATTGTCATTCATCTCCGCTTTAATTTCCCCGCCTCGCGATATCCGCCTTCCTCTGCGCCGGTAGTAGTGCCGGAACCGTACGGTCGCCTGTTTCTCCACCGATCTATCGCACTCGCGTCACGATGGTTGATAAAGCTTCGTGGAATCGCTCCTTCCAGAGCCCTCCAGGCCATTGTCATTCGTCTCCGCTTCCCCACCTCGCAATATCCGCCTTCCTCTACGCCGGTAGCAGCGAATGAAGCCGAGGTGGAGGTACGGAAGGCTATGCCACAGTAGCGGCGATGTCGTCGTACGCAGATCTGGACTGGCAGATCTCGCGGCTCTACGGCCTCATCAGGCTCTTCCGCATCGGCCACGACTTCAACCTCCATCGCCATGGCCAACGCCTCCTCCCTCTCCCTGGCCTCGCTTCTTCATGCTGGGCAGCTGGACCCTCCGCGTCGTGCAGCAGCTGCCCTGCCACCTCAGATCTATGGCCTGCCCTCTCCGTGGCCTCGCTTCTTCGCGCTAGGCAGCTGGATCCTTCGCGTCGTACGCCAAGTCCGGGCCGCGCAAGAACGATGCCAGCTACAAGATTGTCTCTCCCCGCGAGTTCAGCGGCTCCCGCCTTGACATCCTCCATGCCTCGCTGGTTAGTCCACACTTTTCGGGTCTTCCTCTACAAATTCTGCCCACCTTTGAGCTGTCACCCTTTGTTTCCGATCTTTGGTTTTTCCGAGTACCTACTAACGGAGAAACCAATGGAGACCACCTTGGCTGAGGGTGCGGCACTACCAATGCCTAATGTAGTCTCTTCTTCAGGTCTACCATCGCAGGTATATTTCCTTAGCTTCCTTAATCTATCCTTTTCTCCTTACTTACCTATGTCCTGTCCTTGCGTCTTTGATTGACCATGTATAGCCATTGCGTCCCTTTCCCTCCGTAGGGTCTTGCATCACCTGCGCTGCGATTTTATATTTTTGGAGAATCGATTTGATTTCTTCTTCCTCGATGTAAAGAGGCATTGGTCAATAAAAAGAGCATGCGCTCAGAGCAAGAACCAAGATTTGGACAGAGAGACAGAGCAATCGCCTTCCGCTGGTACCGACAATCAACCTATTGATCACACGGAAGGTCACGTTATTGTGCCCAGTGTAAGTCCTAACGCTATTCAAACAATTTGATATATATCTTATTCATACAATATGAACAATACAGATCAGTGTATCTGAATTTTTCGAAACTAACATACACGTCCTGTTCTATGTGGCTCTTTTCTTTGCTACTGATTCCTACCTAGCCGGTTTTCCTCATATTAGGAATAATGGTATATGATGAAACGGGTAGCGCTCTAAAAGCAAATGATTCCTACTGTCTACACATGATCGGTTCATGTTTTCTTTGCGTTGAGAAATGTTTCTTTAATAGACTGATGCTCTTTTGGCCATCCTTGAGGCATATGGTTATTGTTATTGCTTTTTATGGTTATGAGATGTTTGGGAGATAAATATCCAAGATTTGGTCCTTGTGTATTATTGCGAGAGTAATGCAATGCAAAGTGAAAGCCACGCTATGGAAACAACTAAGTATCTTTGAGGTAGTGCGAGCAATTACGGTGGATGTAGAATCGGCTTATTCGAACACCTATTTCGTGGTATACACCTTTGTAACTACCATTCATGATTTACCACCTACAGCTTTAGCTATCCACAATCTGATGGAACAGGTATTTGTATTGCAACCTTTTTACATTCCGTGAACACATCAACTATCAGTACCTAGAAATCATGTAAATTAGCTAGATTTATCGCACCCAAGGCAAAAACATAGTACAACTGAAAGTTCATATTTTCATCTTTTTTCCAAATTCAGGCAAGGTTTGCTCATTTGTGTATTGTCATGGCTCAGATGCATCATCATTATACAGGATACCCATTTGGCTCTCTTGTGGTTTTTGCTTCGATCCGATGGACCGTGAGTTTTCGATCTCTCATCTTGTTTTTGTAGTCACATTAAGTCTTTGAATAGCCTTACTATTCCCTTTTTCAATTCCTTCATGCGGACCCTATTTAGGAATTTATTCTATGTTCAGGAATCTACAAGAACAATGGCTAGATCTTAAGGTAAATCTTATTTGACATTTTCCCCCTCTATTACTTGATGTCATCAGTCTGTTCCTATTGAAATTGAAATTTTGTTCAGTATAACATGTGGAAAGATATGGTGTATGCACCATACAAGGGGATTTCCTAAAGCTTTGTACTGATTTGCTAGATAACATATATCAGATTTGTTTACGATACTGCATTTTACAGTTTTCAATAGGAACAGACTACCAGCTTGCAAGAATCTGCTCTACCTAGCCATCTAGCAACCAAGTTAGGCAGGTGTAGCTGTCATGGATTGCTATGAAACTGTATGCCCCTCAATGCTTGATTTGACATATGAAAGTATAAGCTATGATTTTCTAAGATAATGTAATATAGTTAGTTCAAGCCAGATTCTTAGGTTCGATGCAATTTTTTTAAGCATTTGTTTTATTACTTGAACGTTACTCCTGTGTTCGACTCATAAGCTTCTCTTTGATAATTCTACTGGCTACATGAGCTCAGGTATAGCAATAGCACTGAGATTCAGTGGAGAAGGAACAAGGAATTCCCATATGGTATGTTCTTGAGCATCCAGCAATGCAATGCCTGCTTTAATCGCTGGAACCAAAAAAATCTTTGGCATATGGGATACGCTAATCTTATCGAATAATGGTGAGGAATATTTTACCAATGGTGTGTTAATTCAAGTGTTTTCTATGTTTGACAGGCTGGTGGTATGGAGTTGTTGGCCACTTGGATTTATGTGATGGAAACTGCCTTTTTAGATCTGCATCACAATGAACCCCAAACTTATTTTTAGTTGCTATCTCCGTATAGTTACGCATTGCTGTAATATGTCGCAAATAGATTCTGCGCTTCTGAGTATGCCAATGCCTATCATGTCCTTTTATGGGAATGAGGCTATTCTTGGATCCTTTACAGAAAGCTTGATATGTCCATACTCAGATTCTTAGACATGGCTTCCTATGTCCATAGTTCCCCTTCAAAATTGTTGTGCAATTTCAAAATCATATACCCTGGAAGAATTAGTGCATAACATCTTGTCTTTTTAAGCTTAACTTATCACTTATTATTTGTTTCTACTCCACGGTTTTCTGTTATGGTTAACGATCGCAGTCTTTTATTGTTCCAATTTTGGTATTTTGGCTATTATGAAAGCTACTTCATAAAGCTTCCTGCTGTAAATAGCGATGACTGATTTAGGTTTTTCTTTTTGACCTCCTTGAGTGTTACAATCTCCATACATGATCCCTAATACCTCTCTGTTTTTTGTAGCCAAGTAATGCCGGGGGCTGCTCCATGAAAATCACGGACATTTCAATGGTAGGATGCCCACTAGATCCATCGCTATCCGCCTCCACCACTGCTTCCGCTAACGCAGATTTGGTCGTGCCTCCTCCACCACTGGATCCTTGTTTGTTTTTTGTGCGGTTGTGTGGGTGGGAGGCAGATTTTGTAAGTGTAGCAAGTATAGCATAAAAATAGTGTTTTTGATAATCTTATTAACTTTTTTGATTATTCACGTGGGTTCTTAATACATTCCAGAAATCTCAGTAAAATGCCCTTTATGTGTATCTGGAAAATACCGAGGAAAGTTCCCTGAGGCGGTTACAGCTAAGGCTTACTTGGCTGACATGAGAGAAATCTCGTTTGAACTGAAGGTCCATCATATAAAGGACATACCTCTTGACAAAGTAAGTTACTCAAACTCGCTATTTTGTGCATTTGGTTTGTGACTTTTGCTATTCATTAAGGGACTTGCAGAAGGTCTTAAATTTAGTTATGTGACGATGATCTAAACCTTAAGCTAATTGGTATGTTGTCATATGATATAGCTTTAGGTTAATCTTATTTCTAACTTAAGGACCATCGGTATGCTAATAAGATCTGTATTTTCTTTTATATATGGATTCCAAGTTTTGGCGGCATAGCAGATTGGTTTTCTCATAGCGAAGGCATAGCTTTCTACACACAGACAACTGGAGAGAGAGGTGAGTTATATGTTATATCAATGGTTGCATTACATTTTCTTGCCTTTAAACCTCTATTAAACTTTTCATTTTCTTGCTTTTAAACCTCTATTAAACTTTGAGGGCGTGAAGTTTTGTTTAATAAAACTAAGAATTGATTTATCCTAGAACCAACACTTCATGTCAATATCATGATCGCTTCTGAGTTGAAGGAGAAGCACCAAAACATTAGTAGGTCCCACTCAACCAGTTGATATTACTAATACGTGTAGACAAGTAAAAAAGTTAGCGTTTGATCGATTTGGCCAGATGCTGATGTTTGAACCCATACTATTTTCCCTTTTTTCTTACATTATGCTGTCTTTGGCGTCTTGTGAATAGTTGTTGATAGAAAAATTGATCATATGCCCCAAAGTTCACGGGCCATTGCCAAAATTACCTTGGACACATTGGCGTTGGTACATTAGTAAGTTATAAGCACCTTCGATTCGTAGCTTTGATTTGTGCATTTGAGCCGTTAGTTCGCTATTAAGCAGCATGGCTCCTTTGATAGTATGATGTCTGTTGCCTTTATGCGGCCTGTGATGTTGGAATAGTTGGTGACATCATTATTTCAGGTGATTGCATAACACAAAGTTTTTGAGAGAGTTTTTTTTCCCTGGATAGGGGTGTCTTAATAGGATATGTGAGTTACTGACTCCACCTTTTCCTCATGTGCTTTGATTTGTTCTATTGTGTCAAGATGGCGGTACCGCGATCGTTGCCTTGCTCAATGCTAAATTCTAAATCTTTGTCGATAGCTTTGTTGGTAAGTTCTAGATGAGTAAAACAGATACCTTCGGTTATTATAGGATAATATGTTTCAGATGTTCTTGAGCTAATCTGTTAGGTACTTTTTGCAGGCAGTAGAATTCAGCAATGATGGGGACTATTCGGTAGAACACTTTATCAATATAGTAAGTACACATCTTGCCAACACAATTGGTATTTCTTCTCAAAATACCTTTGTTTCTCAAGATATATCGCATTTTGATTTATGTGCACTGCAACCGGCGGCTTTTGCTTGATCGTGTTTCTTATTTGTGTTACTATGCATCTTTAGTTGTTAGTAATGATCTCATTATCTCATTTTTAACAACAAACCTGCTGAAAAAAAAGTAATTCCATGTTAGCTTTTGATTTAGTTACTGCTGCAGATGGAAATTCATTCAGGGATAATGTAGAAAGGTTAGTAGGTTGGTCTCCCTGGTATCTGTAAATTACTATGATACGAGTGGAGGAACTAATTATATACAATGAATTTATGATTGAATTCTTTCTTACGAGATGAATTTATGATTGAATTCTTTCTTAGGAGTTTAGTTTGTTTGAGATTAGCTTTGGAAGGTGACTTTCCAAACAATAAAAGGTCTTAATAATACATAGAATAGAGAAATTTATTTGGCGAGTAAAATCGTTTCAGATTGTACATCCCTGAAGCTTCAATATGGAAAGTTTGCTCCTTGTTTGGGTTACGACATCCATATGTTTGGAGGCCATTCCGAAGCTTATTTGGGTCATGACGTATTGCACTGAGGCTACAATTATGAATTATCTCTGTGTAATGCTCTTTATCTTTTAGCCTACAACAGGTAAAAATACCTACCATCATGCTAGCTAAACTGTTTTATTTTATGAATTTCCTTACCGAAGTTATGTCTAATGGATAGGCATCATTATAACAATATGTGGCAACAAGCAGGTTTTTTTGAGCCGTTTAGGTGGTGAAAACCGGAACCATCACTCGGAAACCGGGCGGTTTCAATGAGTCCTTTTGTTCAAAATTCAAATTTAGGTGTTTCAGATTTTGATGTTTGGCCTGTAAACTAAATAATAGATAGGACTCTAAAAGCTGGGCGTTTCTGAACCCTGACAACAGGGGCTTCACACACTGTCAGCATGTGTTGCCAATGATGCACTGGTTCCGTTTGTTATTTCAAACACATGATGCGCCTGCATATTCAGATTACCACGTGCTATTCACCTGCCTAATTGACTATCCAAGTTTAGCTGGTAGCGCTCTAGCTAATCACTGATTATTCAAACAATCAGCTTAATTAGCTGGGGACATGATATATCTTAATCTACCTTACATGTACGTAAGATTTCAGTAATTGACTATCCAAGTTGAACTGGTAGCACTCCAGCTAATCACTGATTATTCGAACTGTCAGCTTAATTGGGTGGGCACATGATAAAATGGAGAATTTAAATAAAAAACACATGTCTGCATATTTTGCTGTGTATCTATTGGTATTACAATGGTATAGACTGTTTATACAGGTGGACAAAGCAAAGGACCATTATACAAGTATTTTGTTGTCATCAACATGCAAAACTGTTTTAGAGATTGGTAACTTTGGAAACTTGTACATCGATTAGCAAGCAGCATGGTTTTGTTTCAAACAAGGGGGTGATAGTGTTGAAAAGGCTGCAGAGGTAAACATTTAAAAACTTCCTCATCAGCTTGCCATGCTTGTTTCAGATTTATTTTGTCAAATCTTAAATGCCGAAAAGGTTAGACCACGTCTCAGTCTTATTGCAGCCTATGCTTCTCATCATGTTTGTAAAAGAAACACGTTTGAGCTTCATAATCTTCCTACGAGAGGTGTTATTTCTGTGGTAAGAAGAAGCACTGTACCTCAAAATTGAAGGCTAAATGTCAAGATCAATCAGGTTAGTCCCACTTGAAAAATCAAACTTGCTCTCATATTCCTTTTAAAAAATCTGCTCTCGAACGTTGTCTTTTGCTATTGTGATTTGAGTTGATTATTCTTTATTTCTATTATTCTCTGTGTTTGTTTTGGTATCACATCAAATAGAGCATCATAATAGAAAATCTCTAAGAGCATGATGCATTCAGAGAACAGTATGTTCTTTCTAAAGAACAATCCTTACTTTTCATGCCCTCCTGTGCAGCTTCGGCGTTCCCCATCTGTCGTGTCTTTCTTCAATTGCATCTTGATGTTCTGCTTACTGTGATTTGTTTGGAGGAATGCATTCGAAGTAGCAATCCTATAGCTTATATCAGTAAGTTATATATGGGGTTGTTCCCTATTTAATTAATCTTCCCCTCTATAATTGTTCTTTTGACAATTTTTTGCGATACCCACAGACTTTCATGGGTGTTCTTATGTTCTACATTTTAATTTATGATTTACAGATTAATCCATATTATTAAGTACTTATAATGAATCGGTATCATTCCTATATCTTGCTAGACTACTGAGACTTTCACGGTGTTCTTATGTTCAACATTTTATTTTATGATTTACAGATTAGTCTGTATTATTAGGTACTTATAATGAATCGGCATCATTCCTATAGTTTGCTAGACTACTGACTGTCTTATACCATACGGCGCGGCATAACGCGCAATCCAACTTAGTTTACATGATACTTTAGCGTGCTTGGGCCGCACGCAGAAAGCAACGTACGACAGAGATTTCTGGCTCAGAGGAGGAGGTAAAGCATGCATTACACCGCCTGCCGTCGGGAAAGGCTCCTGGGCCAGATGGTTACTCTATACTGTTCTATAAACAATGCTGGGAAATCATTAAGCACGATCTAATGGATGTTGTCACTGGTTTTCAAACTCGCTCGACAGGTGCTTTTGCTGATCTCAACACAGCCTACATTGCACTGATTCCTAAAAAAGATATCTCGGCCAGGGCATCGGACTTCCGCCCGATCAGTCTGATTCACTCTGTTGCAAAGATCATATCAAAGGTGTTGGCCTTGCGCCTGGCCACGCATATTGATGCGATGATCTCCAAATCCCAGAGCGCGTTCATCAAAGGTCGAAGTATTCAAGACAATTTCCTCAGTGTTCGCAGCCAGGCAAGGTTCTATCATAGAACACGCACTCCGGTCCTCATGCTCAAGTTGGACATTGAAAAGGCTTTTGATTTTGTTTCTTGGGAATACCTTTTAGGCCTTCTTCAGGCACGCGGTTTTGGACCCCGGTGGCGCCAATGGCTATCCACCTGTTTTGCGTCGGCTTCCTCATCGATCCTTCTGAATGGGGTGCCCGGAGCTCAAATCAAGCACCAGCGTGGATTGCGGCAGGGAGATCCCCTGTCGCCGTACCTATTCATCTTAGCCATTGATCCTATGCACCACATCCTGAAAAAAGCAACGGATGATGGAGTCCTATCGCCGCTCAGAGGACGTGCCAACCCGCTCAGGCTATCCCTGTATGCAGATGACGCCGTCATTTTTCTAAATCCGGTCAAGGAGGAGTTACAGGCACTTCTGCAGATTCTGCATCACTTCGGGCAAGCTTCTGGGCTGCGAGTCAACATGACAAAGAGCTCTGTACTGCCGATCCGGTGTCTTCACGACCATTTACAAAATATCTTACAACCTTTCACTGGAGCTATAGCACAGCTTCCCATGAAATACCTGGGACTTCCACTGATGCTTCATCGCCTCCGCTGTGCGCAGTTGCAGCCTATCCAGGATAAAGTGGCTCGACGTCTTGCGGCTTGGCAGGCGGCCCACCTCACTATTGGTGGACGTCTAATCTTAGTCAAGTCGGTTCTCACCTCCATACCAATCTACACGCTACTTGGCAAAGGCACCACGAAATTCATTGAAAATATAGACAAGATGAGGAGGGCATTTCTTTGGGCCGCAATGGAGTAATGCATGGAGAAATTGCAAGGTTGGGTGGGCAATGCTGTTGTGCCCGCTTGAGATGGGAGGCTTAGGCATTCTAGACCTTGATAGGTTCACATGGCTATCCATTCTTCTTGGCTTTGGTTCAAGAGCATCGATCCGAAAAGACCATGGAATGGATCGCAGATGCCATGTGACACAACTGATCAAATGCTTTTCTCGGCAAACAACCACGTCAACATTGGAAATGGCATAACACGACCTTTTGGACTGCAAGATGGATCTGAGGTCGGGCTCCATCCCAAATTGCGCCGCTTCTTCATAAGCATTCCAGGAGAAAATCAAGATCGGTGGCAGATGCCTTGCAAAACAACAACTGGATACGAGACATCCGTCACAACCTAGATCAAAATCTTATACATGAATATGTCCGTCTCTGGACAAAAATCCAGTCAGTGACGCTTCGAGCAGACGAACACGACGTCGTTACATGGAAACATTCCTCTAAAGGCACCTATTCGGCAAAATCAGCGTACCAAATGTAGTTCACTGGCAGCATCCATAGATTTTTCGTTACTACAATCTGGTCGGCTTGGGCGCCGCTACGTTGTAAGTTTTTCATCTGGCTTGCGCACCTGGATCGGCTTTGGACGGCACAACGCTTGCAAATTAGAGAATGGCCCAACCAATACTTCTGCCCAATGTGCTGTCGAAACTTAGAAACGGTTCTCCATCTCTTAGTTGAATGCCCCAAAGCTCGACAGCTATGGTCGTCTATAGCGCAATGGGTTCACATTCCGTCGCTACAACCAGACAGACTAGACAGATCAGATTACCCTACGAATATTGAGCAATGGAGTCTGCGACGGCTAAACTGTACACCAGCTCTTCGGAAAGGTGTAAAATCCTTAGTTATCCTGACATGTTGGATTTGGTGGAAAGAACGCAACAATAGAGTCTTCAGAGCGTCGTATGTGACACATGAAGAAATCCTACAATCAGTCAAGGATGAAGCTCTAACCTGGTCGTTCGCAGGGGCGAAGCAACTTTCAAAAGTATTAAGCCATTCAAATTAGCTTTCGCTCCTTTGCTTTTCTCCTCCTCTTTAATTGTCTCTCGCTTGTAATCTCTCCTTTTCTTTCGTTTGGTGCAGCGTCCTGCACCGTGTATCCGTCTAAATTTTGTAAATTGCTCTCTTCTCTCAATTAGTAAACAGCTCGACTGTTTCTTTAAAAAAAAAAAAAAAGACAGAGATTTCTGGCACTTCCTCCCCAAGGCTCCGCATGCCACTCACCATGCCTGGTATTCTGGCAGCGAAATCATCCACTGACTAGTCGTTCCGCATCGACAGGCTCTCTAGTTCCTCTGGGGAGTCTTCAGATTGGCTTCTCGAACGCGATCATGCCCTTGATACAGAATCTTGATTGCATCTCCCATGCTGCCTTTGCCATGGCCTTTCTGGCAAGGACCGTCATTACGTGATCGGGCACTGCCTGATAGATGGCTGACAAAGCCAATTTATCCTTGCTATATTCGGCACCGTCCTTCTCGTATTTCTTGCTGCCAGGATCCATGGCCTCCCACACCTCCATGGCCTGAATCGCAACACTCATCTTCGTGACCCATATGGTGTAGTTGCTGCGACTGAGTTGAGGGTACAACACTGGCATCTGTGGAGACTCCTCCTTGATCTTCATTGCCTCGCTCGTCTTCTTTGCAGACATGATTCCTCCACACGGAGAACCATGGCTCTGCTACCAAATGTTGGAAATTCGCTAGAATCAGGAAGCTATGTCGTTGCCCTGAAAGTTGTTGAGATTCAGAGCGTTGTCTGAAGTTATGAACCGAAAGAACCTGAAGCTTCAGATCAGAGTACAGAACAGAGAAGAACTCAGTATTCACCAAATTTGACAAAGATGCAAAACGAGATTTGTGCTGCAAATACCACCGCAGCTTTTTTGGTTTTCTCCTCCTTTATATAAGCTACAGAATACAAGCAATATGGATAGCTATCTGCGAAATTTTTACTGTAATAGCATCGTTAATATTTTTATTTCCAAAAATGGCTATTGTCCTGGTAAAATTGCAGAAATTGCCCCTTCAACCGAATCAAACGGCTGGCTACCGTTAAAAAAAAAATTATTCATTTATTTTCAGCGGCTCCACACCGCTGAATTTTTTTTATCGGTGTAGAGGCTAGTATTTTATTTTCCAGCGGTCGGAATCTGTGGATTAATTTTTTTTCACTCGTGAGGTAAATTTTCAGCGGAAGCTGTAGAGCAAAAAAACTGCCACAGCTGATTCGGCCGGTATTTCCCTCGTTAGTGTATGCATGTGAGTGCAAGTTAGGAAAAAGACCGAGCTCTCGTTGGTGCATGCATGCATGTGTATGTTCATATAACTCGCACGCCATTTGAAATGAGTGAAAAACAAAATTTTCGGCCAAACAAGACAAAATTTTCTAGAGGTTCGACACCGTTGGAAATTGCCCAAAAAAGAAAAATTCAGCCCGCAATTTTATCAGGACAGCAGCTATTTTCGGAAATACAAACATCAATGAGGCTATTACAGTAAAAATTTCGCTATCTGCACTACAAAATTCAAAACGGACTCAACTTGTTAGGAAACCCTGTGGCCCGTAAAGGCCCAATTGGCCCCTTAGCTAAAACCCTAGACCGAAAGCTATAAATAGGAGGCAGGTGTCTCTCATTGTATTCAGAATCAGTCAATAAAGAAAGCGATCTTCCTTCTATTCTCTGTATCTCCTTTTCTCTGTTTGTTCTCCACAAATATTGTATTGTCGGGAACCCCGGACTACTCGGTAGCGAGATTCCTCAACACGTTATCAGCATGAGCCTCTACCGCCGTAGAATTGAAAAGGTGAGATATGGAGATTGATCTAATCTCGCGTATGAATCCTACGTATGCATCTACATGGCACGAAGCTACGATTCGCATGCATTTTTTTGGCTTTTTTTTCTCTGGTACATTGCAGTTACAATCTTGCGTAGCACCAAGCTACTATTTTCGTTGCCACGGTACATTCACAGAAAAAAAAGAAAATGGGAGGACCCGATGGCCTTGGTGCTCGAAGCACCGCTGCCTCTGTCAGCCGTGCCTCGAAGACGTCGCCTCGCCTGCTGCGCGCTGTGTGGCCCGACTCGCCTCCCGCGGCCACGAAGCGCCGTCGTCGTCACCATGTCTCGCCTGACTACGCCGCCTCGGCTTCCGCGCCCGCGCACGCAGCGTGCCGGACCGGCCCCGCCTCGACCTCGCGCACGTAGCACGACGCCGCCTCCTCGGCTTTCGCGCACGAAGCGCGCCGGCCGGCCTCGCCTCGTTTTCACGCCCGTTGTCGTCGCCGCCTCCTCGGTTTTTGCGCACGAAGCGCGCTGATCGGCCCGCCGCCGACCGCCTCGGACGGCGCCGTCGCTGCCCAGCTGGCTTGAAGCCGCCGCGCTGCCTCGCAGGGGCGGATGTGCAGTAGAGAGGCCGGGGTCTGGTGACCCCGATGCTCCTGAATTAGCCCTTTATACTCCCCGCTAAACACTGTTGACGACTCCGGTGGCAGATTAGTCTGGATCCTAGTCTAATGCTCATCCAGTTTAACCAGTCATCCGAAAGCAAGCAGCTCGTAGGCCGCACGTCGGCGATGACCCCGGTGACTAATTTTCCTGGATCCGCCCCTGCTGCCTCGGAAGCTCCACCGCGCTGTCAGGACCTGGGGAAGAAGACGATGAACAATGAACTCGGCACTAACTCATACCGGTTTGGCGACTTCAATCAAGCGACGATCAACGGTTCAGAGCTATTGTGAGAGCTGCGGGAACATCCAACGGCAGCAAACCGACTACAGTTTTTACCGACAATCCTTTTCCTTTTTGACCACTGTTACTTTTGTCTGTTTTGAACTGATGTGAATGGTTAAAGTGAATGTAATGGGTATATAAACCCTCATCTGGTAATGGAGAAGTAACGAAGAATATACTCTTATCTAGTGTCCTTTAGTTTGTTAGGGTTCTTGCGGCGTTTTCGGTTTCGTTCTGGATGCGATCTTGATTGTGTGTCTCATGCTGGTCTTTAGATTACGGATATTGTGTGTAGCGACTAGTCACATCCTTGTCGCCGCCTCGCCTTGTATTTGGTTGCCTCCACGCCTTGCCGCCTCATGCTGCCTCGCCGCCAAGCCAGCGTGGCCGCCGATTCTTCGCTTCGTCGGCGTCGACATCCCATCTTGGCCAGAGCTCTGCCTCTCCTTGCGCCGACCGGATTTTTTTCCTCTCTTGGCCACCGCAATGTTCGGACTTGAAGTCCATATGGCCCTCGATTTTTAGGCCGACTCGGGTCTAGGGTATGGGAAGGGGAAATTACCCCTTTGCCCCTATCCAATTTCTTTTATTTTTTTATTTTTTTCGAAAATCAGTACGAAAATTCAGGAAAATTGATTAAAAAATAACATAAAATGTGAAAAATTGCCAGAAAATTTTAGAATATTATTAGGATTTGATATATTTATTTTCAGCATTTTTTATGCATATCTATGAATCTTGCATTTATTGCTTTATGTTCAATTCACTGAGAATTCATGGGGATTTATTTCTGCATTTTATGAATTTTGCAACCACTTCTATTAGATTACACGTAGTAATCCAATGATGGAATTTATAAATATGCAGATGTCTGGCATTGTGAATCGTGAGTTTGAAGAACTGGCCCCGTATGGTCAGAACTATCTCACTTGGGCATCTGATGTGAAGATCGTCCTTGGGGGCAAGAAGCTCGGGCTGCCATCGGCCTAGGATCCTCGAAGGACGCGCAACCTACCGCCAAGCAGAATGATGAAGCTCTGCAATTCCTCAGGCACCACCTCTCAACCACACTGAAGAATGAATACATGGCTGAGGAGAGTGCACTTGAGCTTTGGACTGCACTTCAGAAGCGGTTCGAGAAATTCAAGTACACCATCTTGCCCCAAGCACATCAAGATTGGGTTCGCCTGAGGTTTGCGAACTACAAAACAGTGGCCGAGTACAATTCTGTCTTACACAGAATTTGAGACAGAATTGGTACCAATCTCTCTCTATGTGGCAAGAAGATCACTGACGAGAAGATTGAGAAGACTCTCTCCACTTTTCACCCTAATGCTATCCAGAGTGCCCGCAGCTATCG
This sequence comes from Guadua angustifolia, assembly GCA_036346375.1. Classification (NCBI taxonomy): domain Eukaryota; kingdom Viridiplantae; phylum Streptophyta; class Magnoliopsida; order Poales; family Poaceae; genus Guadua; species Guadua angustifolia. The sequence goes on along the minus strand of CM070516.1, from coordinate 37,558,712 downwards.
TCAGGACGCATACAAAGAGTATAGCGAACTGATTGACGTTATACAAGTTGTGGAATCACAAGACAATGTTCTACACAAAATTTTGTCTCATGACCACTTGGAAGGGCATTATGCATTGAAGTCAGCATATGACTATAAGGTGAAAAAGCCCATACACGGAAGAAGGGCAAGGGTGGAAAAAGCGATATCGAGCCAAGGAAAGCCCAAAGCCCAAGTGAAGCGGGATGACAAGGAAAAGTCACCGCTAAGCCATATGGACAGCGAGAACGGGCGTGCTTGGTGTGGCACTTGGGGCATTAGTCGAAGATATGCCGGAAACCTAAGGAAGTGATCAAGCATATCGGGCCAAAAGAAGGCCAAAGTCAATGCACCGTGAGCGCATTTCGCCAAGGTGGCGACAATGATGCCATGGGCGTGACACCCTACTTGCCTCCTGGTCTACCACGGACATCGATCGGCGACCAAACTTTTGGCAAATGAAGAAAACCTCTGTCGATGACATAGAGGTGAAGTCAATGCATACTTCAGATTCCATTTAATGTATGAATTGCATTATTTGCATTTTTTTAATAGTGGTTAATTACTGAATTCCCTTTGAATAATGAATTGTAAGCTCTAGAAGAGCATGCATTTTCTCATGAATGAATAAGAAGTTTATTTTATTCCAGTATTCTTTATTTGCAAATAATATTTGAATTATTTTGTCACTATCTGATTGGAATTATATTTCTTTTATCTAGAAATCGTGTAGCGTCCAAATGGAGGAGATATGTATTGTTGATAGTGGCACAACAAATACCATCCTAAGAGAGTCCAAATACTTCCAATCAATCACGAAGAACGCTGGAAGAATTACTACAATCGCAGGAAGCGATTCTTATATAATAGGTTCTGGAAGAGCCACAATTATACTGCCAATGGGTACAACTTTGGTAATTAAAGAAGCCCTTTTGTACCCTGAATCAACGCGCACTCTTTTAAGTTTCAAAGACATCTGCGCCAATGGGTTTCACGTAGAACCAATGAAGAAAATAGCAAAGAATACTTGTGCATCTGAAGCACGCGGTATGTGGAAAAATGATATTAGAAAAACATCCCTCATATGAATCTGGGTTGTACTACACGAAAATTTATGCACCCAAAGTGTATACTTCTTTGAAGACTGTCTTTAGATGCTCTGAATTATTTTCTTTGTGGCATTGTAGATTAGGTCATCCTGGTCTTAGAATGATGAGAAATATAGTGAACAACTCACAAGGTCATGGCATTAATGTTAAGAATTTTCCGAATCATGAAGATTTTGTGTGCCCTGCACGTGTCACCGGGAAATTAATAACTAGACCCTCTATTATGAAAGTGCAAAGGGAAATCCCTGCATTCTTGGAACGTATCCAAGGGGATATTTGCGGCCCGATTCAACCCTTGCCAGGGCCGTTTCGGTATTTTATGGTGCTTATAGATGCTTCCTCGAAATGGTCGCATGTATGCTCGTTGTCAACCAAAAATCATGCATTTGCAAAGCTGATCTCGCAGATCATCAGAATTAAGAATGCATTTCTTGATCATCGTGTGAAGTCCATTCGAATGGACAATGCCGGTGAATTTACTTCCAAGGCATTTGATGATTATTGCACAGCAACAGGAATAAAAGTTGAGCATTTTGTACCGCACGTCCATGCGCAAAATGGACTAGCTGAAGCACTAATCAAGGGGATCAAATTCATTGCGGACCGCTCTTGCGAGTTGTAACTTGCCCAACACTGTTGGGGACACGCGATCTTGCATCGGCGACTCTCATCAATTTAGGACCATCGGCCTACAACATCCATTCGCCTATGTAACTAGTGTAAGGGTCATCCAGAAGATTTCCCATCTCGAGAAAGTTTGGATGTTTGGTATATGTACCTATCTAGCCCACAATGATTTGCAATGGGCCCTCTCACGCAAGTCTGGGATATCGTTGGTTATGAAAGTGCATATATAATCAAGTATTTAGAACTCATATTTGGAGACTTGCATACTGACCGATTCGCCGTTGTATCTTTGGCGAGGGCTGTTTCCGTCATTAGGGGAGAAATCAACCTTTGGATGAAAAATGCGGAAAATCATATGGCATTCCACTGGGATCCCCGCGCATGACCCATGAACTAATGAAGCAAATCAAGAAGTCCAGAAGATAACTGATCTGCAAAACTTAGCGAATGAACTGCCTGATCATTTTTGTCATCTGAAAGGTGTGATTAAATCGCATGTACGCAAGAAATGCACGAGAGAGGTGGAAGTACCAAAAGCGAATGTATCCCTCATCTGTTCAGAGGCCTCAAAGGAAAAAAGACGGAAATATGGCTTCTCAAACCCAAAGTACACGGAGACGTCTGGAGAAAACTAGGCAAGAGAACTTACCACAGCCAATCACAAAGATGCCCTAAGTAAAGAAGGGGAGCTAGTTGAGACCTAGCGCCGGAAAGAAGCCTATGGAAAAGGCAATTCTAGATTTGAATCTTCCATTGCAGGAAGCTGCCGAAAACAATGTGTGCGCACACATGGGCGATGAAAAGCTAAAGGAACTTGCTCCTGTGTTGGGAAATAGCAGTGAAGAGTACGTAGAAGTGCATGAAGCACCCCATGACGAAATGGCCATAAATTTTGTAATAACAGGAGAATCCCTGAATAGAACAACAGCCAATGTCGATGCATACTTTGCAAAGAAGATGGCCTCGATCGTTGATCATGATCCCGAGCCTGCATCTCTGGCAGAATGCAAGAAAAGGCTAGATTGGGAAGAATGGAAGAAGGCAATCACCGCAGAGTTAGTCTCTCCGAACAAAAGAGAGGTGTTTGGGCGATGTGCATACGCCTCCCATATAAACCCCGTAGGTCACAAATGGGTTTTTTGTTCGGAAAAGGAATGAAAATAATGTAGTTGTAAGATACAAGGCAAGACTCGTTGCTCAAGGTTTCACTCAACGACCTGGTGTTGATTATGAAGAAACCTATTCTTCGGTCATAGGAGAAATTACCTTTAGATATTTGATCTCAATGGCAGTCAACTTGAAGTTGAAAATGAAGCTAATGGATGTTGTCACAGCATATTTGTATGGAAATTTGGATTCGGAGATATACATGAAAGTATCGAAGGGTATCCCTATCTCGAATCAAGATAGAGCAAACAGAAACCTGTACAATGTGAAATTGGAGAAATCACTGTATGGGCTAAAACAGTCAAGAAGAATGTGGTACAATCGCTTGAGTGACTTTCTCTGCAAGAAAAGCTACACGAACAGCGAAGATTGTCTATGCGTATTTATACAACGATCTCCGAACGGATTCTATGTAATCTCAGTCTATGTAGATGACTTGAATATCATTGGAACGGATGAAGAAATTGAAGAGGCATGCTTATACTTGAAGTCTGAGTTTGAAATGAAAGACTTGGGTAAAACTAAGTTCTATTTAGGTTTGCAGCTTGAACACATCCAAAGAGGAATATTGGTACATCAATTAGCTTACACGCAGAAAGTGTTGGAAAGAATTGGTTTTGAAAAATCATATCCTGCGAAAACCCCAATGGTCGGAAGGTCTGCAGACCAAGATCCATACAGGCCTAAAGAAGAGGGGGAGAAAGTCCTGGGAGCGGAATTCCCATATCTGAGTGCAATTGGAGCGCTCATGTACCTTGCAAATAGCACTAGGCCAGACATTGCATTCGCCATGAATCTGCTATCCCGGTACAGTGCAGAACCCACCAAAAGACATTGGAAAGGGGTTAAGGACATCTTTTGTTGCCTACAAGGAAGCAAGGACCTCGGCCTATTCTATAGAAATATGAATAAACTAAGCTTGGCCGGTTATGCCGATGCTGGGTACCTATCGGACCCGCATACTGGAAAGTCCCAAACGGGATATGTTTTTCTTTGTAGAGGAACAACAGTTTCTTGGAAGTCGTCTAAGCAGACTTTTGTCTCGACGTCGACAAACCATTCAGAAATCATTGCCTTGTATGAAGCCTCCCATGAATGTGCATGGCTTCTAAGAATGGTTCACCACATCTAGAAGTCATGTGGTTTGAACATTGAACAAACTCCCACGATCATATATGAAGATAATGTAGCTTGTGTTGCCCAAGTACAGATGGGATATGTGAAAAGGAATCTCACGAAGCATATCAACCCCAAGTTTTCTATGCTCATGAATTGCATAAGATGAGCGAGATTAAGGTCTTGCATACTAAGTCATGTGAAAATCTCATGATTTATTCACTAAGTCACTCCCAACATCTACTTTTGAAAGGTGCGTTAAAGGAATTGGGATGATGAGACTTAGAAGTGCAGATTCGGGGAGATATTTCACATACTCCTACATAAATCTTGAACTTGAAGTTTGAGTACCCAACATGATCTTGAAGATTAACATTAAAGTTTGGGTGAATTGTACTCTTTTTTCTTAGTAAGTTTCACGAAAGTTTTCTTACATAAGGTTTTGATGAGGCAATTAAATTGCAACACGACAAGCGTATGCTATTTACTCTTTCTCCATGTATTTTTCCCTTTGGTTTTTACGGAGTTTTGATGAGGCATATGCATTTTAGCGGCAAAGGGCCCAAGGGAGTGTTAGAAACCTATGACCGTAAAGGCCCAATTGATGTTATAGCCAAAACCCTAGACCGAAAGCTATAAATAGGAGGCAGGGGGTCCCCCCATTGTATTCAAAATCAGTTAATAAAGAAAGCGTTCTTCCTCTTATTCTCTGTGTCTTTTTTTTCTCTGTTTGTTCTCAACAAATATTGTATTGTCGGGAACCTCGCACTACTCGGTAGCGAGATTCCTCAACACAACTAACAAGACCAAGCTGGATACGACACTATTCAGTTTCCGGCAATACAACTTTTTACATCCTGAACTCTGAATCGGAACCATCTTGAACTATGAATCCTTCCTAAACCTGAGATAAACTCGTAACACATCAAGTTTAGATAACAAACGCATGCAGGTAGCAGAAACGTGGTAGCAGCATGGGCGCCAAATGACCGCCAAGCATGGGCGGCGCGAGGCGACACCAGTGCCGACGGAGATGGGTAAAATCTGTGCTACATGGCGTGCATCGGCCTTGCAGGATTAACTTACGAGAGCTAGCTAGCTCACAGGAATGAATCTGTGCTAAGGCCGCTAGCTCGCTCGATGTCTTGTCTTGCAACAGTAGTAGCGTGTAGCTTGTGGCACCAACGTGAAGACAGCCCATCTCGTGGCAACTGACTTCGCCCGTCGATCGTGATCGGTATGTAGACGGAGCGGGGAGAGGAAAGCGATTGATGGCGGCTTGGGTGAAGGCAGCCTGACGAGTCGGGCGTTTGATGCGTGTGTACAGTGCAGTGGTTCCTGGCTTCCCGGTAGGAAGAAAGAAGCCAAGGGAGAGTGACGGGAGAGGTAGGGTTGCCTTTGGTGGTTTGGTGCTGTCCCAATGTCGTGCCCCGAATTTGCAAATTCGGACACTCTGTGTATTCAGCACTAGTCCAAGATCGCGCTAGTGCACACAGGCCAAACAGGGTATATATCACGTCACACACAGCGGAACATTGAATAAGTATCTCAAACATGTATTAAACGAGTTGTATGACCTTATGGTCCCTTACAATAGTATGCCACGCAGGGCTTACAATAATCAAATAACAAAAGTTCAGCAGCGGAATAAAATAAATCTTCGTAGCGATCCATCTTCAACACAGGCGCCCTGACTGAGGCTTGCTTCCCTAGTTCTCCGGCCCTTCAATGAACTCCTCTTCAAAGGCAGGTGTAGTCTCTTCTTCTGGTAAGTTTGTCCGCAAGGGTGAGTACATACCGTACTCAACAAGTCATGCACAAAATGCAGCTCTATTTACTACATGCATGGCTTTTTACCAAGGAAAGGCTTTACTGGTTATTTTGCTTTTGCTTCAATATTTTAAACTACTATTTATTTAGATTGAAAGCATCAAAACCATATAATCATTATATTTCTCAATTCATTTCTCACATTGTTTTGGACACACAGTCCCTAGTCAACATTCTTTTACTTTGGCACACAGCCATCCTCCCTGTGGGGAATATATACCCCGGGGCCTGAGCGAACTGCAAGGCCCAACCAGTGGCCCAGGCGGACCATTCTGAGGGCTGGTGGCGTGTTAATTTGAGCAGGATATGAAGAATCTGAACAAATCCCGGATATGGAAACCGAGTCGTATTAGGAAAAGGATGATTGTAATCCAAACTGATATAGAGTCGGATAGATATAGCGTGCAATCCCCACCCGTGTCAGGTGGGATTCCATATTGTAACCGCCCTTCTACGCTATATAAAGGGAGGCGGGGAACATCTAAAACATATCATCAGCTATAAGCTAGCCAATCATAATCCCAGAGCACAGGACTAGGGTATTATCTCCACCGTGAGAGCCCGAACCTATATAATTCCCGTGTCTAGTGCTACCATCGAGTTCTGATTCAGCGCATAGTCGATTGCTATTCACGGGAGGAAGAAGAGCGATAAACCTTGCATTTCTTCATACCGTTTCGTTAACTTAGTTTATGATCATCGGACGATTGCAAACTCTCTCGCTAAAGACTGGATCAACGATGCAGGGTGACAGAGTGGTTTTACAGAGCTAGTCTATTTTCATCTTTGGTGTTTACCTTTGTTACTCTCTGTTAAAACTTATTTCTCGCTTCCGCAACAAGCTGTGTACTCGTTCGGTTTAAAAGGTTGGAAAATGGGAAGGAAGACGACTTTTGACTCCATACAATAGTTTCTTTAGTTGTTAGCGTAGTTTACTTTACTCTTACGTGTTCTTCGGCTCGATCCGAAAACACTCGACAACATCAATCGATTATCTGTCGGATTCATCACTTGGGTCTGACAAATTGGTATCGAGCACTTCTTTCCTTGGTATTGAGCCGTGGTTTCAAGATAGGGGTTAGCTCTGTTGAAAAAATTTCCCATCTGGAGACGCACGGACGATTTGGTGGGGTGATCAAGCAAGATAAGATGGATCTTCGAGGAGGAAATGGAGAAAAGGCGGTGCGTCGGCTGATTTTGAACTTCTTAAATCGGATGTTACTACTCTTAAGTCGGATATTACGGAGATCAAAAACACCTTATGGGTGAGAATAGATTGGCTAATACCTCCTTTGAAGGAGTTCAAATAGGGTGTCTTGTGTCTCGGTGGGGGTGTTATGAGCGGCTCTGGGCTAGTAGAACCTTCAGCGATTGGGGCTCACATGCCTCCAATATTTTTTTGCATTTGTCGAACTTCAACTTATGCAGACTTAGATCTCCGAAAGTCTGGGAGTCTTGAGGCCATGGAGGCCTTCTTGGGGTCCACTTTATCGACAAAATAGTTACGGCATGTTGGTGGGGAAATTTGGGAATCTGGCGTTTGCGTTATTGTCATCCGGCTCTTCCTCAAGTACTATCAATTTGGAGTCATGCAAACATATGGAGAATGCAAAGTCTGAAGGGAACTTGTCGAGTTCGACCACAAATATTGCCAATCCAAAATAGTTCTAACAATGAGTGGTCCTAGCCTTTATCAGCAGTTAGATCGGGAACAACGGATATCCACCACATATACCACTTATCAGCGCCCAATTTTATCTCAAGATTTGGGTTCTAGAGGAGTTTATCCGGAGGTATGCCTTTCCAAACAAAAGCATTACCGAGGAATCCACAGCTTTGTCGGGAATCATTTTCCCCCATTTTCACTTCCACTATCGAGCGACGAAACTTTCATATAGAAGTTTGAGTGGAGGAGTTCGGTAGGGAATCTTTGTCTTTGTCGAGCCTCCATTTTCTCAAGCGGTGAACTCGAGCATGTCAAGGCTTCAGCCGAAAGTTCAATGATCGGGCTGAAATTACAGAGGCGAAAACTCCCACGGAGTATCTGCTTCTTGAAGTAGCAAATGGTTCTTCAAAAGAGACAAAACCCGTGGAGAACGAGTAATGGAATTCTGAAAATCAAGAATCTGCTCATGAGTAAAGTGGGAGTGTTGGTCTCTTTTCTGAACAACCGGGTTCCTCGATCTTGGGAGAGAATCGCTTTTCTCCTCTATCTGCTTGAAGTTGCTAGGCGGAGGTATCTTTTGCTCCAACCGGAGTGGGTATGGAAGGATCTGGAATAGCGGAACCCTCCTTGGTAGGTGGTCACGATTTCAATTTTACACCTACATTTCGAACCTCCACAGTGCTTATCTCGGATCGCGGAGGTATTGGAGCTCGAGGAATGGCCGTCTGAGAATCCCATCCTCCAAAGATCTCGATTCGAGGACTACCTTTTGGTTACGGGGTCCAACAGCTTTATGGGTATTATCATTCGGCCATACCTCGGCATCATTCTTAGGAGTCTTGTTTAACATGGGTGGAACAACGCAGAACTTATATTATTCGGGAGTTCAAATGTATGATACTCGTGAGAACATGTATTGTGGAGACCAACGAATACTCATCAAGATCTTTGAAGCCATTCTCAAGGGTCCTAGCTGGAATTGTCAATATTCTCGGGGACAATCAATTGGATGGCTTGACCAAGTCTGAAGGCTTTATGAAATGTCGGCACTCCAACGAATCGATGGGTAAATTTGGCGATTGGGACATTTGTTAGGTCGAGCTAGTACATGGTTTAGAGGAATTGGAATTCCATGGCATAATTTGTCTTGGCCACAATTTTGTGTTGTACTTTGTGATTGCTTTTGGAAGCCCGGGCCGTGAGGCGATGGAAAGGTTGCAAGGAGTTAAACACCTCGATCTTGTGAATCGATTACATAGACTATTTTGAAAAATGTGTGGAACTTGGCAAGCGTGATCATGCATATCTGCAAGAAACTTATTCTTGAAATTTGTTTTATCGTGACCTCAAGGAGGACATCAAATATAATGTCAATAGTCACCAACCCAAAGGGTTACTTGAAGCTTCTTTGATGCATAAGCTTGAAGGAAGGCGGCTCTAGCCAGAAGTCCATCACTCCGGTGGAGGTGTGAAAGCAAAGTTTCAAGGTTATATCAAAGTAGTAACTCTGATTCACCAATGAAGGACAAAAGAAATGAACCTAGGGGCGCAAGGGAGGCAAGCTAGAACTTGTAGCCTTGTCATGGTAGTGGGTGCGAGGGCATCAACAAAAATGCAAGTCCCGAGAATGAAGAGTTGAATGGTGATCTTGAGCATTTATTGCAAATCTCAATATATCACGGCTCATGGGGTGTGATTGTCTCAAAGCTGGACCTTAAATCGGGGTATCCTCAAATCCGGATGCACGCAGAAGACATTTTGAAAACGGCTTTGCAAATGCGGATGGATAACCGTTGATCGCCAAGCGGACCAAATGTGTTTTTCTTTGTGAGATCTATTGATTATTTGGGCCATATCATTAGTTCTTACGGGGTCTCAATTAATTCAAAGAAGGTCATCGGATATGGGCGGGTGTCTTGATTGCTATTTGATGTATTAAAGAAAATTTTGCCGGATTTCTCCAAACTTGTCCAACGGGAGACAGATGCAAGCTTGAATGGGCTTGGAGCTGTACTTATGCAAGCGAGCAGACCTATTGCTTATTTTAGCAAGTCCACAGGAGTTTGTGCGACAACTAAATCAATCCATGACAAGGAGGTGATGGCTATTCGGAAGGCACGGAGGCGTGGTGGCACTACTTGTTAGGAGAGTGCAGTAATTAAACTAACGGATCGGCACAACCTCAACTTCATTACCTTTCAAAAGTTAGTTGAGGTATTCATTTCAAGCTCATGCTCAAATTCTTGGAATTTTATTTTAAAATCAAATGCAAGAAGGGCAAAGAAAATAGGGTAGTGATGCTTTATCACGTCGAGTCATTTGGAGTGTCGGTAGAGACTTGTCATGATGTTCCAATGATTGAGTAGAATGGGATAATGATGTTGAAAGTAGCTATGAGCGAGATGTGTTGGCGCTAAATTAATAGTTAATCTGCGACAAGTAATGAATCACGATAATGGTATAAGCTCAAGTCGGGGTTATCAAGTATAAAAAGCGGTATGTATGTAGGCGATAAAAACAATTTGGGATGGTGGTGATGGGATTCTTTCATAATTCTTATTTTGGGGAACATTTGAAGGCGGTTCTACTTCTCGGTTTTGCTACGGTGAGTCTTTGAAGGCGGATTAAAACCAGCATAACGGTCATTCAATGGTTGAACTTATCTCGAGGCGATGCAACAAGGAAGATGCCACTTCAAGCGGAGGACATTTCGGATCTTCAAGCTTGAGGGCAAGCTTTGGCTTGACAGAGGGGCAATTGTCGATGCTATTTACGGGAGGAAGAAGAGCGATAAACCTTGCATTTCTTCATACCGTTTCGTTGGCTTAGTTTATGATCATCGGACGATTGCAAACTCTGCGCTAAAGACTCGGATCCAACGATGCAGGGGTGTGAGTGGTTTCAGTAGCTAGTCTATTTTCATCTTTGGTGTTTACCTTTGTTACTCTCTGTTAAAACTTATTTCTGCTTCCGCAACAAAGCGTGTACTCGTTCGGTTTAAAAGGTTGGAAAATGGGAAGGAAAGCGACTTTTGACTCCATACAATAGTTTCTTTAGTTGTTAGCGTAGTTTACTTTACTCTTCTGTGTTCTTGGCTCGATCCGAAAACACTTTCGACAACATCAATCGATTATCTGTCGGATTCATCACCGGGTCGACAATAGCCCTATATAAATTATTGCTGGTAACAAACACCGACAGTTGGCGCGCCAGGTAGGGGCTGCGTTTGGATCAATTTTTGGCGAAATCGATGGCAATCTTCACCAAGAGCGTGACCACCTTCGCACCGTTCCAGGCGTTTCGCTTCGGAAGCCTGGATTTCATCACCAACGATCTTGGCCATCTCTCTCTTTTGGATTTGGATCAATTCCAATCCGAAAGCAACTCTGATGTTCTCCTAGCCGGCCAACCACTCGGATCAGGAACGGTCATGGCCATCTGTCCTGGGGCAATAAGCCAAAGGACCGAACCTCGTCTGAAACTAGAACCGGCTGACGAAGAATCCCGAGTGGTCAAAGATGTTAAGAAACCACTCGGAATTGAAAGACAAAACCACTCGACTTACGCTTCCGTGATTCGAAGATGCAACGAAAGATTTCGAGCTTTAGCGTGGTATTTTCGTGTCGAGGAGCCACGAGCGGGATCGACAATGAAAGATCAATGACGCAGCGAAGAAGACCGGCGTCATCAAGAAGGCGTGCAAAGTTCCTCCAAGGCAGAGCCCGCGATGTTAATGAAAAATCTTGCGAGCAAAATTAGGGAACCAATCGGTTTTCATACTCCTCGTGAGAACATCGTGGCTTCAAGACGCTCCTTGATCGTTAGGGCCGCTACTTGGTCCCGACAGTCCTGCCGCTCCGATCGTAGCCCGTCCGAGCTATGGTAGCGGCGGCGATTCAAAGCGACACCGGGGGAGCAGTCGTACTCACCGCATCGGCTCTCGGCGGCCAGGCGGCAATATAGCTCCTGATCGCCCGGAGCGAAACTTCGGCGAAGCGAAGCGTGCGGCACATCATTGGCCGGGATCTTCGCGCAGATTTAAACGCCAAGCGGCGTGGCCGGAAGAAGAAGAGCGTCATAGGCGAGATAACTCTGACGTTTTGGCGTTGGCCCACGGCGATCGGAGCGATCACCGTAATAATCCCGCTATCATGGAGGGAATACGAAGACCGTGAGCTAAATCACCCTATCGGCGCTCTCAAGAAGGCGCAGCGATGGCCCAATTGAGGGCATCCGGGCTTTCACCGCTCGCCTTCGCCGAGTGGTGCGGCGAGGGATTCAATCCGAAAAGCATCACCAAATTTGACGGGGAAAGGGATCCTGAAGCTTGGCTCCAAGTCTACTCTCTTGCGATTATGGTCTGCAGGGGCGTCGCAACGTGATGGCCAATTACCTTCGATCATGCTCACCTCTTGGCTCGGGCATGGCTTACGGGGCTTCGGCGAATTCCGTAGATTCTGGGAGGATCTCTGTGAGCAATTCATCACCAACTTCGAGAACGCGTCTGAGCGACACAGAGCATAATGGGACTTATACCAGCTCGCGGAAGAAGAATGAGACACTTGAGAATTCATCCGGCGTTTCATGCAAAACAAGAATCGACCGGAGACATCTCAAAGCGGCGGTCATCGCGGCATTCCAAAAGGGTGTCAACGACCCGACTGATCAAGAAGATGTCAAAACCACCGTCCACGGTGAGGAGATGTTCGAATTTGGCGAACCGGTATCGGCGACCGGATCTGTTGGCGAGCGGCAAGACGAAAGGCCCACGACAAAGAGATAGGAAGGATTATGCCGAATCATCAAGGCAACGAGACGATGGCGGGCTTTGAAGAAGTGGTGGCGGCGGCGAGCAAAATCGGCACCGCGCGCCACGCGCCAAGCGATTACGACCGATAATGGAAGCTATTGCCCTTTCCATCAAAAAAGGCAAGCCGCGGCAAAAGATTGTTTTACCTTGAGAAGATTTGCCAAAGAATCCAAAAAGCGGCCAGCCGGGCGAAAAAGAAGATAAGAAAAAGACCTCCCACGGCGGCGGCGATGGCGAATATCAAAGGACGGAGCGAGCTCAATTATATTTACGGGGTTCAATGGCTTATGAGTCAGCGAAAACAAAACTCACGGCCGGGGCGTCAATGCCGTCATGCGGCTGACTCCTCGGTATCTCCGGTGGTCAAGGCTCCCATTACCTTCGGCCGATTCGGATCATCGGATCACATCCCCTATCCGGAAGGTTCCGCGGTGTTAGACCGGTGGTGCGCAATGTTAAACTCAAGAAGTCTTGGTCGACGGAGGTAGTGGGCTCAACGTTCTCTTCTCCAAGACTTTCGGCGACATGAAGATCCCCGCTCACGAGTTAAGCGGGGCTCATCGCTATTCCACGGAGTAATTCCGGAACTTCTTGGTACCACTCGGGCAAATCACCTTGCCGATTCGTTTGGAACAAGGAGAATTTTTGGGTGAGTACCTCAACTTTGAAGTACCTCGACTTCCGACGACATATCATGCCATCTTAGGAAGACTGGCTTGGCGATTCATGGTCGTACCACATTACACTTATCTCGTCATGAAGATGCGGGGCCAAGGAATCATTTCAATCGTGGTGATGCCAAGCGATCGTTTGTCTCTGCGAGAGAAAATTGCGAGATGGCGAAGCTCAAGAGATGGCGGATGGCGAGAGAAGATCCGACAGCGACCATACACGGGAAGACGAGGAGAAGTCGGCCAAGAAACAGACCAGGACAAGCTTAAAACCTGACGAAGGGGTCAAAAAGATAATCCTCGACCTATCCAACTCTGCCCAGACAGCTCTGATCGGAACAGGCCTCGCCTCCAAATAGGAAGATGCGCTCGTCACCTTTCTTCGGGCCAACCGGGACATCTTCGCGTGGAAACCATCCGATATGCCCGGCGTTCCCAGAGAGGTGATCGAGCATTCTTTGAACGTCAACGGGAAAGCCAGGCCCATCAAACAACGACTCCGAAGATTTGCTCAAGACAGAAAAGAAGCCATTAGGGAGGAGGTTACAAAGCTTTTAGCAGCAGGTTTTATAAAAGAAGTGTACCATCCCGACTGGCTGGCGAACCCTGTGCTTGTTCGCAAAAAGAATAAAAGCTGGCGCATGTGCGTTGATTACACCGATCTCAACAAGGCTTGCGAAAGATCCTTCGGTCGCCTCGTATAGACCAAGTGGTAGATTCAAGCTGCGGTACGTGAACTACTCGATTTCTGGATGCTTATTCGGTATCACGAATCGAGCTAAAGAAGAAAGCGCATCAAGACCTCCTTCATCACTCCTTTTGGTGCATTACCTTTCGTCACGATGCCATTCGGTTTGAAGAACGCCCGGCGCAACTTATCAGCGCGCAATCTGGCGATGTTTTCCTCCCAGTTGGACGCAATGTAAGCGTATGTTGATGGCGTCGTTGTCAAGATCGAGCGAAGAAGACCTCATATCGACTTAGCGAAACCTTTGAAAGCAAGGGCTTACAAAATGAAGCTGAATCCAGAAAAATGCGTTTTTGGAGTCCCGTTAGGCAAGTTACTCGGATTTATTGTGTCACAGTGTGGCATCGAGGCAAACCGAGAGAAGATCGCGCAATTCTGAAAATGAAACCTCCAACTAGTCGGAAGGGCGTCCGAAGCTCCTGGATGTATGGTGGCACTCGGCGATTCATCTCCGGCTAGGATCTCGAGGAATGCCCTTTTCAAACTTCTAAAGAAGCAAGGTGACTTTCGATGGACTCGAGAAGCACTGACAAGCTTCGAAGAATCGAAGACATTCTTATCATCCCCACTGTGTTGGTCCCTCAATGCCCAAAGAGCCTCTTTTTCTCTACATTGCCGCGACGACTCATGTAGTCAAGTCTTTGCAATCGTTCTTGACGGAAAGAGGAAGGGCACCTCCGGTTAATCTGATGGCGGTTTATTTTATCGGTGGTGTTGGGAGAATCCAAGGTCGCTACCCACAGTGCAAAAATTATTGTCATGCCGTCTTGCTCGCCTCCATAGCTCAAACATTACTTCCAAGAGCATTCAATTACAGTAATTACCACCTTTCGCTTGGGACATACTCCTGGCCCAGGAGGCTACTGGGAGGATCGCAAAATGGGCGGTCGAGCTTGGGGCTTTTGAAATATCTTTGAGTGCGAGCGGCGATAAAATCTCAAATACTTGCGACTTCACCGCTTGAATGGGCGAAATTGCAAACTCCAACAAGCTCTTTGAAGAGCTGAGTCTTGGGCGATGTATTTTGGCGGCTCCCTCATGCTCAGCGGTGCGAGGCCGGCGTGGTCCTCATCTCTCCAGCGGTGGCGCTGAAATCGTCCTCCAGATCCACTTCCCAGCATCAAACAATGCCGCCGAATACGAGGCACTCATCCACGGGCTTCGCATTGCGATATCCCTCGGTGTACGGCGGCTAACTATCCGGGGCGACTCCATGCTGATGATTAATCAAGTTCAAAAGGAGTGGTCGTGCATAGAAGACAACATGACAGCATATTGCCAGGAAGTACGGAAGCTAGAAGGCAAATTTGATGGGCTAGAGCTCATACACATACTCCGACGGGACAACGAAGCAGCAGATGAATTGGCAAGGTTGGGCTCCACTCGGGCAATAGTGCCAGCTGGCGTCTTTGTCGAAGAACTTCATAAACCCTCCATAGGCCCAAAACTGGAGCAAAGCGAATCGAAAGAAGCACCCATTGAGGAAGAGGTCTTGGTCATCAGTACGGATTGGACGGCTCCTTTTCTCAATTACCTGCTGAAGGACGAACTTCCAGAAGACCGGGTAGAAGCGGAACGCATCTCGCGCCGCAGCAAAAGTTACGTGATAATAGGCGAGGAATTGTTCCGAAAAAGCGCCTTTGGAGTCCTAAGGAAATGCATATCAGAACAAGAAGGAAGAGATCTACTCAGAGAAATCCATTCAGGAATTTGCGGGCATCGAGCGTCGTCAAGCACTCGGTGGGCAAGGCATATCGGCAGGCTTCTTTTGTTACACCGTGGATTTCGACGCGAAGACATTGTCCGAACACATGAAGGATGCAGATTTTGCTCACCAAATACGTACCCGCTCGAAGCCGCAGACAATTCCAATCACTTGGCGTTCGCGATCAGGGGCTCGATATGGTCGGCCCATTGAAGAAAGCTCAAAGCGGCTTCACTCATCTCTTTGTCGTAGTCGACAAATTCAGAGGATCGAAATATACTAATGTAGCAATCGAGAGGGGGTGAATGATTGCGGAAGCTAAAATCAAATTTTCGATCTTTTCAAACACCCCAATTTAAACTCAAATTGCTTGGGAATCGGTTTATGCGGTTGGAAAACAAATAGACGATCTGGCGACGATGAAACACTTAGGCGACGATTTAGCACTAGGCGGCAGTTTGGGCACTTGGGCGACAGAAGAGATCACTGGGCGGCGATGAGGACACTGGGCGACAGTTTGGGCACTTAGGCGGCGATGGGACACCTGGGCGACCAGTTTGGGCACTTGGGCGAGAAGTAGGACAGTTTGGGCGACCACGCGCCTTTGTTGGCGACCAGCGCGCGATCTGGGCGAGCAGACCGATATATGTCTACTAAAATAGTAATTACAGAAGATCCACCTGTTGGATTGATGTGAAATTTTAACTGTAGAAACTAGACTCAATTCCACAACTAACACAAAAAGAATCAGGTCAATCGGATGTATGGATCTAAAGTTATGTCCTTCGCAAGATGACTGAATCCGGGCGACCACGCGAGCAGTCGAGCGAGCAGGACATCAATCTGGGCGACCATAAATTACCGAATATCTAACCGTTGGATTGATGTAAAATTTTAAAAGTATAAACTAGATTCAATTATGAATCAAACCCAATAAGA
Source organism: Guadua angustifolia (assembly GCA_036346375.1). Taxonomy (NCBI): domain Eukaryota; kingdom Viridiplantae; phylum Streptophyta; class Magnoliopsida; order Poales; family Poaceae; genus Guadua; species Guadua angustifolia. The sequence goes on along the minus strand of CM070516.1, from coordinate 37,542,306 downwards.
ATCAATCTGATCGGATCTATGGATCAAAAGATATTACCTTCGCAAGATGATACTGTGCGAGAGAACCGAACTCCGTGATGAACCGTGGCTCGCTTGTGATGAACAAAACTTCAAGCGATCGATCAACTATGTCAAAGCCAAGAACAAGACACAACCGCAAGAAGTAGCTCTCTGGAAGATTGATTTTTATTTCATTGTCTAAAGTACTCCAACACAAGAGTACAAACCCTAATACTGAGCGCTCGAGAAATAAGCAGGGACACCTCCCCTATTTATCTGAGCAAACACACGAAGATTGAATACAACTCCACTTCCAACATGGAAAGAGTTCGTATATATCTCAACTTAGCCCAATATGACCAAAAACAACTCTTGCACGCATGCAAAACGAGAGATTGAATACCAACTCCACTTCCAACATGGAAGCAGTTCGTATCTATCTCAACTTGGCCCAACATGGCCAAAACCAAAACCTTGCGCATGATCGGCCCTGCTTTGCACATACGTGACTAACCGACCTTCACATGCATGTTCTCTAGCCCAACGTCCCGCATGACATCCTTGACCACCAAGACCTCGATTCCTCCACGAACCTAGTCTCGAACCTCGGTTCCTCCATGAACCTAGTTAGGTCCGTCATCGACCACGTTAAGCCTCAAGCAACACACGCACATGAAGTAACAAACAACGCGTCGAGCACAAGTCCACGACTTGACTCAAGATTAATCCATGCAACCACTCACACGAGTGCATTGCATTAAGCAAAACCATTATGCTATCCCCAGCATAATCAAATGAACATTTGAGCACAAGTCCACCACTTGCCTTAAAAACAACCCATGCAACCACTCACATGAGTGCATTGCATCAAGCAAACTTCATCATACTATCACCAGCATGATAATCATCTCAACATAGCACATGCACAGGCACCACACATGCCATAACCAAAATCACTTTACAATGCCAATTTCACCATTCAACCAATTTTTCATCACATGATCTCACAAATTCACTAAGTGGATAGAAGCAAAACCAGTAGCCACAATCACAACGGCTAAGGCTAGAGAATTTTTTCAGGAGATCGTCGTAAGATTTGGAGTACCAAACAGGATTATCACGGACAATGGAACCCAATTCCGAGGAGAAGAATTTCAAAACTAGTGTGACGAACTGGGCATCAAAGTTTGCTTAACCTTAGTGGCTCATCCAAAGACAGCGGTCGGTAGAAAGACAAGCGACATGGTCTTTGCAAGGCCTAAAAGCACGTATCTTGACCGCTCACTCGTGACGCCACCCGATGGGTAAAAAATTGCCTTGATACTCTGGAGGTCGAGAACCACCAATGAGAACAAGCTGGCGATCACCTTTTTTCTGGTCTCTGGCTCGAAGCGGTCCTACCCACCGAAGTTGACCTTTGGGTCCCTCCGGGTTCGAAATTTCAAAGAGGCGAGTCGGAAGAAAAGCAGAATGGAAGACATTGATCGACTGGAGGAGGCAAGGGAAGTCGCCGCGATCGATCGGCTAAATACCTCGAGACCTGTAGCGCTACCATGATCGGGCGTTAAATCGGCGTTCTCCGAAGCGATTGGTCCTAATAAAGAATCGAAGCACGAGCACAAGTTATCTCCGAATTGGGAAGGACCCTACATTGTCGAAGTGGCGTCCGGAGCTTACAGGCTTAAGCGAGAAGACGACGCCATTATCAATAACTCATGGAACATAGAGCAGCTGCGACGTTTTTACGCCTAAAATGTTGTGAGAATATTAACCCTTTATTCAATTGACTTGCTACTCAATTGTTTCTCAATTAAGCAGTAAGTCGGGGGCTACACCTAATAGTGTTGCGCATGCGCAACTCGACTGGAGGATTATTTGTTTAAAGGGATATCATATGTCAGAAATTTTATTCAATTGACTTGCTACTCAATTGTTTCTCAATTAAGCAGTAAGTCGGGGGCTACACCTAATAGTGTTGCACATGTGCAACCCCGCCTGCGCATTAGCTCCTATCCTTTTTCCCTTACGGGCATGACAAAAATCCGAGTGCTTTATACCCTCGATTGTGAAACCCTGGACGAAAAAAGTTTAGTTACCTAACGAAGAGGACGCTTAAGGGAAAAGGCCAAAGTGCCAACTCGCGTCGCTCAGGGACTATACTAATCGCACGGGGTGCTTAAACATAAGGGAAGATAAAAGATCACTCGGGAAAAGGCTAAAAAAGTCTTAAGCAAGGAAAAGGAAATGGCAGGTTGCAGTCGGGGCAGTCTTACAAAAGTCCAAAATCATTTCAAAGAATAGGGAGAATTTATACAACAAAAGTATTTCTTTCCCTACAGAGATGTAAAAAGAAAAAAACTACTACTCCCGCCGCGCTCGGCCAACAGCCGCAATGAGGGCATCCCTGGCTCCAATGAGTTCAGCCAATGTCGCGGAAGACATTGTCCGAACCTACTCCAAGCAGTGTCTCTAACTTCATCCATAAGCGCGAGAGCTTGATTGTCATCTGCGGTACGGGCAAATCCCTCCCTGACGGCCTCAAGCTCCACTCGCGGATACAAAGACTTGGTGATTGCTAACACTTGGCGAACCTTGTAGCGCAATATCTTCCAAGTCTTGTGATCGACTTCTTGGGGGCTTCTTCTAGCTTCTGAATTGTGATATCAGCGTCATGGGGGACACCACTGATGCCAGCTTCCTCCGGAGCCAGGATTCGCAGCATCCTTTCAGAACCCAATTGAAGACGGTCAACCCTCACTTCAGTACTTTTTATCTTATCATCAAGAACTCGGTACTGTACCTGCGAGTTGACCCGATGCACTACAGAATACCAGTCGGGTGAGCCTGAAGCTGCTAAGAAGAAAAAGAGACAACAAGATAAAAGACAAAAGCGCACCTTCCACTTGTTCCTTGGCGCTTTCTTCAGCCTTCTTCAGTTCTTCGTTCCGGGAAAGAGAGGATTCAAGCCTCTCCCGGAAATCTGGCAAAGAATGAAGATCGGAGCATTAGAAGACGAAAAATAAGAATCGAAGCCTAAGGCACTCGGACGAGAAGACTACCATCATAAAGATTGGTCAATTTCAGTTTCTCCGCCTCAAGGGATTGGATGTAACTTCGAAGTCCCTCCAATTCCTCTCGACTCGCCGTGCGAATACGTGTGAGCTCCGCTTCATGTTCAGCGCGAATCTGCGCAATCTCTTCAGCATAATCCTTCCTCATTTTCATCCGTGGAAACAATTTTTGAAGAAGGACATTTCGGTCTTGGGCAAAGGATGACAGGCGCTGGAAAAAATGACAACATAATGTCAGGCTTCAAGAAAAAAAAAGAAGAGGTTCAAAGGAAGCAAGATGCAAACAACTTACGTTGCCAAGGCGCCAACACTCGCGGGTGGCGTCAAAGAATGATTCCTAATCCTTACTTTCAGCCTCGCCATCCAAAAGGACTATGTCACTCTCATCATCTCAGAACGCCGTCTGGGGAGATTTGGGCGGGGGATGGAGGGATTCGACCGCGGTGGTGGTGGTGGTAGGATGAAGTGGGGATCTTCGGCAATCATGAAGCGATAACGAGATCTTGATCTGAGCCGTCGGCGGAAGGCAAAAGCGGTGAGAACCACTCGGCTCGGCGGTGCTCGTTACCGTGGCCGAGTGCTTTGGGAGCACCGTTCGGCCGATTCGGAGGCGCCCGAGCGGATGGTGCTACGTCAATTGATACTTCAATCTCTGCTATGGCAGCACTACACTTCTTGCGACTACCAGGGGCTCGAGCGATGTTTCATGGAGAGCTTCATCAGAGATCCCTACAAGAAGAAACAATCGGGATATGATCTAGAGGAGCAAGGGAAGGCGGCAAGAGGTTCTGTTGGACCTTGTTATTTTACACTTTAAGCCTCTCCAGTGGAAGGGCTACGGTAGAAAGCACTTGCTGGCGCTTTTCGGCGAGTGGACGATGGAGTCTTAGTGCAGCTACCGACGAAGCTCATTTTACGTTGAAGATGGGACCAGGGTCTAAAACTTGGTCCGTGATTGGCTTGAAGAAGCGAAGAGGAAGTCGGAGGAGAAGGTCGGCGTGGCTCTGAGGCTTGAATCTTTGGACCTCGATCGGGATAACGCCCTTATCCATTGCGTTAAACTAACCTTGCGAGCAGTGGAGCTTCCCTTCTGGTGGGATCGTCACGGACGCGTTCGTTTTGCTTAAACCGCTTTCGGGCGGCAAAAGGCACGGCGAGGGAAATTTCGCTTGTCACTCTTGTGGATAGGAAATTCAGGCAATGGTGCATCAGAAAAGAAGGTGTTCTGATCCTGCAAATATGAGGGCACGTCCAAATCAAGATTCAGGCAAAAGATTAAGCAAGTCAGAATGAAAAGGTATCGAAGGAACTCTTACCGAAGGCGCTGGATTCAGCTTTGTGAAAGGCCTTGGCTTTTTGGGAACAACGATCTTCTCGTTTGTGGCAAAGAAGTCGGAGATGAGACAAGAGAAAACCGCTGATGTAATTTCTTCAGAAACCTCCCGTGTGGGATCATTAAGGCCCTCATATTCATGCCCTGGATGAACTCGGTCCTTGAGGGGCTAAATCCGGCGGATGCAAAAATTGGCAATAATGGCCGCGCCTGTAAGCCCATTCTCCTTCAACTCGGTGATTAGTCCCATGAGATCAATTACTTGGTCCATCCCGTCATCTTTGGGGAGCGAAGTCCATTCAAGAGAAGGCTTGGGTGGTTTCCCGGAAAAAGTGGCAATGGAGGCTCAGGATTGGCACAGTAGAACCACTCTTGGTGCCAGCCTTTGTTTGAAGTCTTGAAGGGAATGTTAAAATAAGGTTTTTTTATACCATCACTCAGTTGGAACCCGGCACCTCCGACCACTTTGGGGGAGTTCTTATTAGGAAAAGGCTTGAGGAGAAAAAGGTGGCGGAAGAGATTGAAGTGGGGACGGATACCAAGGAAGGCTTCACAGAGATTGGCAAAAGCCGCAATTTGAAGAATGGAATTTGGGTTGAGATGAGTTAATTCAATCCCGTAAAAATTAAGGATGCCTCGGAGAAAAGGAGATCTTTGGAAGACCCATTACGCATGAAAAAGGATTAAAACGACTACTTCCTCGGTGGGAGTAGGGCGAGAATTCACTATGGCGGACGACGAGGCGAGCATCACCAATGGCGGAAAAACTCCAATGCCCACTAAATCCTCCAACCGCCCTTCCGTCGTTACCGAGGTAGCCCAATCTTTGGTCGAAGCGGACGGGTGAACAGTTGCGGGAGAAGGGGACGACATCTTCGAGCGAAGAACCTTCGTGATCGCGTGAACCCTAGCGGCGGAGGTCGCGAGGGAAGAGATTAGAAATCAAAAGAGGGTGAAAAAGAACAGTGCGAGGACATTCCGTTTTTACCCTATATTGATAGGGGGGCGGTGCTAACTTTCGCCTCGAGCGGGAAATAGCATTGACCTTCTCATGCCCTGAAGCCGCCCTAGGGAGCACTTCAGGGAGGGCTGGCAAGCACGCACGTCGTGCCCAATTGCTAGTAGCCCAACAAAATAAAATTGGGAAAAGGTACGCTCCAAGATGGGCGAAGCACGAAAAACACATGATACATGGGATCATGGGTATCACCCAAGGAAAACATCCTCTTATGGTATGCCTCATGCTAGGCGAAGGTCGATAGCGTTCAGGGAACAAAATCAGATACCATAAAGATGATTTAACAAAAGGCTGACGCCCACAGGGTGCAAGGCCCTCATAACTTTAAAAAGAGGGGCAGCCACAGATGCCCAATGGGCAAGACGAAGTGTGCTTTGTAAAGAAGTCGGGGGTGATGCGCTTGAGTGCGCCAAATACCACTTTCGGTAGTCTGAACGCACAAGAAGCATATTGAAAGCAGTCGGCCTCATAAATTGGGTCGAGAGCATTTCGGAGTAATCATATGAAGAGTTTCATCGAGTTCTTCGTGACCTCCTCATCAGGCAACAAGCACTCGGCTAGAAGCACTCGGGAAAGCTTGATCGCAGAAAGGTACTCGATCGCGAAGCACTCAGGGAGACTCTTGTGAGAATATATACCCCGAGGGCCTGAGGCGACACAAGGCCCAACCAGTGGCCCAGGCGGGCCATCTGCTGAGGGTGGTGGCGTGTTAAATGAAAGGGATATGAAGAATCTGAACAAATCCCGGATATGGAAACCGAGTCGTATTAGGAAAAGGATGATTGTAATCCAAACTGATATAGAGTCGGATAGATATAAGCGTGCAATCCCCACCCCGTATCCGAGTGGGATTCCATATTGTAACCGCCCTTCTCTGCTATATAAAGGGAGGGAGGGAACATCTGAAACATATCATCGGCTATAAGCTAGCCAATCATAATCGAGCACGAGGACTAGGGTATTATCTCCACCGTGAGCCCGAACTGTATAATTCCCGTGTCTAGTGCTACCATCGAGTTCCTGATTCAGCGCATAGCCCTATATAAATTATTGCCAGTAACAAACACCGACCTCCCATTTTATTTTCAAACACTACCCTTGACTGTAATCCCCAAGCATTGTCGATCACTGTGGACTCGGCTATTCGAGCAGTTTTAACACTCTGCGAGAGGTTGTACACTTTACCCACAAGATCTGATTGCACACCACAAAGGCGATTAAGCGTAACAAAGCTTTTCGAGACTTCTATCTTAGCCCAAGAATCTCTCCGTGTTGCCTTCGCTATCACTTCCCTCACTCAGAGCCGAAGTATAGGACCGACGAACACCGTTAGATAGGGTACCAAACCGAAGCATAGGCACGCTTCCCCGTACAGTTACCCCCGTGTAACTGCCACCCCAAGGTATCAAAGGTAAGACATCAGAACCCTACTAAGCTAGGTCTTCCCATTCAGACATGTGGTTGTATGATAGACTCAGGTCAAAGGCTTGCAAGGTGAAGTCCTTAACTGACCAAGGCAAGACTTTCTTCTCTCAAGTTGGCACACAGCCCTCACAACACTCAACCCATCCCACAGTTGCCACACAGGCCCACCTGGCATGAAGCCTCGGTCCACTTGCCCCAGTCTAAATCAAATCCATTCCTAGTTAATTAACAGTGCAACACATGCTCATAATCACCTTTCATATAGAACCACACAGGTCTCTACATTCCAGTGTCAATACCAACATCGTTCCACTTTTATCAAAATACATTCACTATTCTTTAATCAATATTGCGTTTATAATCCAAACAGAATTATTCACGTTAAAGCATGGCTAAGCAACTATTCACGGTCTAGCCTCCCGTGTTGGCATAATATCATCAACCAACTTTATTTACCCACTTAAGTTGTTAAAGGAATCATGGTATACGAACAATATCAAGGTGGCATAAACAATTAGGTTGATTAACTAATTCACCCAAAATATTTTAATCAAATTTTAGTTGAATTAGCATGCATAATTTGAAACAAAATACATTTCAAAATTTAGGATCAAAATGGTCAAAGCACAACTTGCCTTCAAAGAGTTGTTGATCCTGACCCGAAACTTGATCTTGCTCTAGGAATTCCCCTTCGCGAATCTCCGACAAATCAGCGTCTAGTTAAAAGCAACGTACACACAATAAATTTATTTTACAGAGAGCAAACTTAACTCTAAAAATTCCACAAAATTCACCAATAAATAGATCTTGATTTTACAAATTTTAGAAATTGGAATCACTCAAATCGGAGTTAAAAGCATAAAGTTATAACCATTTGAAGTTTGAAAATAAATCAAAAAGAATAAACCGAATTTCTTAATTTATTTTTTTACTGAAAACCCCGGAATTTATGACGTCAGCATCGCTATTTATGACGTCAGCACCGAAAACATTTTCTACCGAATATATTTATTTACGAAAAATCGGAATTATGACGTCAGCATGACGTCACTACTGACGTCAGCAACCACTGTGCCAGCACTGACAAGTGGGCCCCATTGATGACGTTGGCTGATGTCATCATGACACGTCTCATTCATCCGGGTGTGACACGTGGCAGCGAACTATCAACCGAGAGGTTGATTTAATCTCAACCGTCAGATTAAAAACGACGGTTCGGCTCGGGTTGTTCTGGTGTTGACACGTGGCTCAATCTCATCCACCGGATCAAAACCTAACAGCGGAGATTTAATCAACTAACGACGCAACTGACTCGGTCAAACGCCAAGATTCGTGCGCTCGCCACGCGTCGCAATCTGCGCCGTGCGATGAAACCAACGGCCCCGATCGCACCGACACTTTGATCCGCTACTGCGGTGCTGACAAGTGGCGACATATCAGCCCTTGGATCAAGATCGAACGGCGGGCATCAACCAGATGACGTCGACAGCAGCGACGGTTCTGTCGCCTCGTTTTCCCCCGCACGCCACGTGTCCGCTCGATACTGGACCGGCACGTGACACGATCTATAGCGTTCATTCAAATTTCTACGGCCAAGATCAAATCTACCATGCGCAGATCCAACGGCTATAGTTAATAGACTACGTGGCTTCATAAGAATCACCTGATCAAGATCTAACGGTGAAGATTTGATAATGAAGTTTACTATTCGCGCGGCTATGTGGCTAAATCTAGGCCATCCGATATGAATCCAACGGCTATTAGCTAACGCAAATTTTAAGCACACGTGGGCAGTCCCTTCTTCGGGCACGTGGCACTATCCTAGCCATCCATTACGAATCCTACGGCTGAGATCTAAAGCAACACTGTTCTGGTCTCTATCACAAAGGAATACGTGGACTCACCTCAGTCGTTGGATGCGGATCTGACGGTCGAGGTAGCTCGTGGCTTCGATGCTAGCGCGGCGGAGAAGGATTGCCGGAGATGAAGAAGAAGACCAAAACGGCGGCGTTCCAGTGCGGCTCCGATGAAGTGAAGTAGTTCCTCGGACGCGTCACGGCTCAAGGCTTACCCCGGTGGTCTTGACGGCGGCGGAGAGTCACCGACGGCAACGCAAATGGCGGCGGAAGGCTTCGAAACTACGGCGAGGTCGTACGTGCTCTACGGTGATTCTCGATATGCGTGAAAGGGCTCTACATGTGCGGAATGACGTGCTTTATACCCTGCACCGGCCAATGAAGCGACGGAGACGCACGGCGGCATGTAAATGCGACGGTTACTAACCGCAACGCATGGCGGCGGCGGCGTTACTCGAAGACGAAGATGAAGCGACGTGGCCGCCATCCGTCCGTCCACGCGGCGATCCAATGGCGCGGGCGACGAAACGACACGGCCAAGTCTCAGCCGTCGGATGAAAATCCAACGGTGGACTGAACGACGTTAGGGTTCCATCTGGCGTGCCGCGATAATGGGCTCGACCGTTCTTTATTCTCCGAATTTTAATGGTTTTTGAATAAAAATAATTCTGAATATTCATTTAAATTATTTGAGGCACTTAAATATCAGAAAAATTCTAGAAAAAATCTAGAAAATATTTTAGAACATTTTGAACTCAAATAAAGTATTTCCATTTATATTTTATTAAAACTTTTCATTATTAAATAAATTTCGAGAGAAAACTAGTTTCGAGAAATTCAAATAAATCCAAATAAATTCGAGAATTCCCAAAATTCAATAATAAATTATAAAATTTAAAATAGCCAAATTTTGGGATGTTACACCCAATCCGAGCGTGTTTGGGTTTAGCTAGGATAGTTTTTGCGACGTGATACATCGTGTGCGTTGTTTTTTTTATATAAAGAATTTTGTTTTTTTTGTGGCATTTTTTTTAAATCATCATGTTTTTTTTGTATTTATCTGGGCTCTTCTCCCGAAGGAACCGCGATCGCACCAAATCAAAAAGTCCTTTCCGTGAAAAACAGCTGGAATGATCCAAACGTAACTAAGTTTTTCAATATTTATTTAGAGCCCTTTCACGAAAAATTCACGATTTTCCTAAACTAAAAGGTCCTTTTCGTAAAAAAAACCGTGGAAAGGATCTACACGCAATTACGTATTTTTTTGAGGGATCTACACGCGAAAAAAAATGATAGGAGCCGGCCGACTACGCGAGGCAGCCAGCGTGACACAAAAGCGGTCCCTGGCTAAGAAGTTTTCGATCTTTAGTATAGGTTGTTTTCGGCGTAACCATGCATGCGTTTTTTTGAAATAATTTCTTTTTTCTGGCGGTGTTTTTTTTAAATCGTCGAGAAAATGAGAGAAACTGTTGAAAAGACACAAACGCAATCACTTTTTTCGCATCTATCTGGAGTTCTCTCATAAAGGATCCGCAATCGCGCTAAATCGAAAATGTTCTTTTCATGAAAAATAGCCGAAATGATCCAAACGTCACTACATTTTTTTGTATCTATTTAGGGTCCTCTCACGAAAGATCTGCGATTTTTTTAACCAGAAGGTCTTCTTTGTAAAAAACCGTGAAAAAGACCTATACGTAATTACGAATTTTTCGAAGGACCTGATCTGAAAAAAAAATTGAGCCAAGTCGCCGGTAAAATAGAGCCGCTAAGTCAGGCTCGGCTTAAATCGTCGAGAAAGGAACCCTCCCATCTTTAGTATAGGTATCATACCTATATTAAATATGGCAAGTTTGCTAGTTCCTCACCTATGCCACGTGTCTAGTATCCGCCAATACCACTCCAAAAAAAGTAATTACGTTTATATCCTTTCGGCAGTTTTTTTACGAAAAAGACCTTTTGGTTCAACAAAATCGTGAATTTTTCGTGAAAGGACCCTAAATAAATGCCAAAAAAGAGCGTAATTACATTTAGGTCCTTTCAGTGGTTTTTTATGAAAAGGACCTTTTGGTTGAGCAAAATCACGAATCTTTCGTGAAAGGACCCTAAGTAAATACCAAAAAAGAGCATAATTACGTTTAGATCATTCCAGCTATTTTTCACGAAAAATGACCTTTCGATTTCGCGCAGTCGCGGCCTGTTTTAAAAAAAAACACCGCCGAGAAAAACGAATTTTTATTTTTTTCAGAAAAAATCCGAGTCAAATTTTTTTGCCGGGCATGGCATCGCACGCCTCGTGTCCTCTATCCGCAACCTTAAAAAGGACCTTTTGGTTCAGCAAGATCGCGAATAATTATTTGTGAGACAATTTTTATAATTTATATACACCCAATACTTACAATCTGCTCTATATCAATTCAACTACTTCCTCTTTTTTCCACGACAATTTATAGAATTTATATACACCTAGTACTTTTGTAGAATACCGTCGAGTTGATATAGGCGTTGTCGTTAGTGAGTTCCTTTTTTTTATCAATATTTCTAGGGGGAGGGGGTCATGTCCCCCTTTGTCCTAGGTGCGGTCGGCTAGATTGTATCACAAGGGGATACGAAGCAAGAATCCTCCCTTTTCTAATGCGAACTAGCGAAACGAAAATTGCTTCAAACTATAAATAAACGATACTAGATCAAAATAAGTTAATTTCGAACATGCTCCGTAGCCAGCTTTACACTCGAAGGAATCACGACCAAACCCAACTCGGGTTTTATTGGGCTATATTATTACCATCAGGGTGACCTTAGCCCATCACATTATTTCCCCTCGCAACCGGCGCCCGCTTCTCCCAAAAGCCCAGTGGCCCACAACCTCTCCTGGCCGGCGAACATCTTAACGCAAACCGCCGACTTCGCCGCAAACTCTTTCCCCTCGCCACCACCTTCCTACAGGACCTCCACACCGCGGACGAGAGGCAGGGAGGGAATGTGGGAGGCGGACACGCACGCGCGCGCGCGCCTGCACGCAGCGCCGCCACTTCGAGTACTCAGGCAGGCTCACGGGAACGTATACTAAGCCCAATCCCCACCGCCCTCCTCGCCGCCGACAGCGTCGCCGGTGGCGGAGGCAGGCCCCTCGAGGCAGCCGTTCACCACCGAGAACCCGGCATTCGTGGAGTACTAAGAAAAGGTGCGGCCTCTTGTTCCAGATTATGCGGAGCTTCATGGCCTCGTCGTTTTGGCGTGATCTGAATTCAATCCAATGCCGTCGCTGTTTGCCATAGTTGCTAACTGGCAGATCGACATATAACTCTCAAGAGGTTAGGATCAATATGAAACGAGATATTATATACGATATAGTGATTAATTAACGCCTTGATTCTAGGCCTATAACAGCTTTTTTTTTTCTCAATGCTGAAATTTTCTGTGCTGTCCATGGATGCTACATCACCTTCCTCAGCCTATCAGGCTTGCCTGCAACCTCTTTCATTGACATGGCAAGGATGGCGTGGTAAGCAAGGGTCATTTTTTAATTAAGTTAGGGTGGAGGTTATTTTAGAAATTTTATTGAAGAAATGGTTATAATTGATAACAATATGGATACAATACTTTACCATGGCCCGATATGACCAAAAGCTTGCAAATTTGCTTAAGTTGGCCTACTTAGGTAATGGTTATTGCCAGACACTTGTAGACCCACTTGATCCTAGCATCTTGACAAGTGTGTTGGTTTCCATCTTAGCAATTATGATTTGATAAAAAGGTGTATCAAGTATCAAATACAATTGCCATGGTTGATAAATTTTAAAGGCCAAAGTACAAGGGCTATGAAAACCAGTACATTATCTTTGTTTTTTTTTTTTTGGGGGGTGATGTAACTACATGGATATACAAATCTCTACACAAATAATTGAGACAGTATGATCCAATAAGGTACGATGTA